>APFE030613672.1:0-20014 GCA_000404065.3 Pinus taeda | reverse complement strand
AATTAATAAAAAAATAGATGGGATTATAAAATCTTAGTGCTAAGGTTTTATGGTCTCTTTCTAAATTTATATCTTAAAATTGAGTTTATAAAGTATAGGAGAGCAAGAATAGGAAGAATACACCATCAATGTGATACTTCTTTTTAGTATGAGTTAATAAAACAATATAAAATGATAAGGTTTGTTTTCTCAAAATTTGAATAGGCAAATGATAACCAAAATCTTAAGAGTCGTATGATGATGAGGGCTCCTTAGACTCTATGTGATATACTGCTATTACAATTATTTTTATCTTTTTTAGGAATTTACCCTCAATTAAGGGTCTCCACTTATCTCTAATCCTTGCAAAATTAGGGGTACATGTGAGAAGTTAAACTAAAATTGATTATTTACCATTTTGGTTCTTTCCCTTTCTAGAATCACTTCCTTTTTTAGCTTAGGGAAGTGGTCTTGACTAGTTGAGGATGTTGTACTGTATTGATGGGAAGGTGTTTGTTGTCCAAGAGACACTTGAGATTGAAGAGGAACTTTTTGAAGTGGTTCTTGCTAAGGGTTCATGGTGGAAAATCCCTACACATAGTTGAGTTGTTACCACCCCTGCTTATTGATTTCCTTGCCACCTCTTAAAATCTTGAATGATTTGTTCATCTTTGTCTTTTTTATGTAATTAATGGGACAAGGAGAGTGGAGAAGGTGTGCTGTGAGGGTAAAGGTGCCAACTAATGGATGTAATTGATTTTAGATGCCTCAAGGTTAGGGAATAGTACCTTTTTATATGACAAATGATAACCCACCTATTGTTTCCTTTAGTAATAAAGTGTACATGTTTGGAGAGTGCAACCTTAACAAAACATCCTATGAACATGGAAGGCCATGATCTATCATATTTCTCATTTTTGTAATCAAGTTTCTAATGGGTTTTCCCTATCAATAATCCTTCAACTCTTAAATCTTTTGGTGTAGGTGTCAACATCCATAGAGATAGATGTTCGATCCTTGAATCTTATTAATTCCAATGCTTGAGTTAGGATTTTGTGAAAACTTGGTCAATTGTATATACCACCCTAACCCTAAGCTCCACCTCTTTTCTTATCTCATTCAAATATTTCCTTACATGAATATTCAAATTACCAACTCTAGGTAGTACTACATTTAATCTATGAGTTTGGGAACATCATCAAATACAACCCAAAACTATGCTTTTTATATCGTTCATGGTTGTCTACAATCTATTCTCTATCATGGCTTCCTCATAACTATAATTCAAGTTACCTATATCTTGCATCAACATTGCTACCTACTTCTTTTGCTAATGACATTTCTTCTAGGTTTCTTCTCGTTTTCCCCTTTCTTTTTTAGATCCTATTTATTTTTGTCATTCAATATTTTAGCATTGATAGCTTGTAAGAAACTATCCTAATGTTTTTTGTTTTCTACTCCTGCACATCTTTGACAACCTACCCTTCAATTAGAGTTATAATACATTGTATTAGTAATCCCTTAAGTCACAGTGCCGAAGGTAGTGACCTTATTTAATCTCTTGTGTTCATACTATAGGGAATTTATCTTTTCATTGGCCTCTTCTAACTGCAAGGATAAATCCATTGCCTTGCCCTAGTCAGGTTTCAAGAATAGTATGGTTTCCTCCATGGTTTGGATTTTTCATTAAGGATATATTCTCATTTATCCATAAATTAACCTCATAAATCAATTCCTACTTTTCCTCCACCATCTACTAAGTGTGGAATGCCATAGATTCCTATGAACCCTTCCCTACGGAGACCAATATATTATATAGCTTCTCTTTTTCCACTTCTAAGGCATTCACTTTGGTAATTAAGAAATGATTTTGAGTGTCTATAATCAAAATTTATTCTTGCATTTCTCACAATGAGTAGCCCTCACATATGCGTTGTATACCACACCGATAAAGCTCTTATCCATTAGAGTATAATCCATAGGAGGAAAGTTAGTAGTTTTAAATTTAACTTGTGTAGCACCTCAATCTTAAGGTCCCATTTTTTAGTATATATTTTGAACTAACAACTCTAACGTGGTTGCAATATATTATCATGTATTATCATCATACTATGGGGAGATTCTAGGCTAGGAAATGACATCTAAATGATTTTGGGAAACTAATGCATCTTCATCAACCTTCATTCTCCCCCTTTCTTGCTTCACTATCTTGAGAGGGTTGCAATCGTCTAAAGGATAAATAATGTCAAATCGTGAAGGATATTATCTAGCTTTATGTATAGTGATAACACTTGTGTACTAGGAACCACTCCTAGTATATATAAAGACAAAATGGGAGAAAAATTGGAAGGGGAAGGGGAAATTTTGGTAGAAGTGAGAGGCCCTCAAACTTGTTGAGGAACATTGGATTTATACAAGGTAATTAAATCTTTCCTTATGATTTCTCTCTTCTTTCTATATTATTATCAACATGATCTATATTATTATCAACATGATCTTCCATTCTCTCATTCTCCCTCTTTCTCTTATTCTCTTGGAATTCATTTGAAACTTTCTCTTGCGTTGTTTTCTTCTCTTCTTCTCTTTTCCAAGTGACTTCATTGGTTACTTTTTCTTCCACAACTATTCTCTCCTCTTCTACCTTTTTTTCTTTCTTACCTTCCTCACTCCTATCTCCCCTTTTCTCTTTTCCTTGATTTCTTCATCCTTCAACTATAATTTATTATTTTCTTCTATTGTTCTAGTCTTCATCTCTAGATATTGTTAACCTTCTTCTGATGTGTTTTTTTTTCCCATTGTTGAGGAGAAGTAGTGGGAATGGGGTTTTCATGAGGAGCTCTTTGGGTTAGTATCTCCATTATATTTTCATACTCAACTGGTTGATATACCAAGGGAAAAAGGTATACTATAGGTCTCCATTTTTAATAATGTGAGCATTAAGATCTTCTCTTAGCCCCAAATCTTTGGGTCTTTCCTCCATGATGAGGGGCTCAAACTTTCCTTACTCCACTTTCTCTATCCCTCTAGTGCCCTTGAATCCCATAAATTTCAATATGGGCATGTCTTTCTCATATATTAGTATTTCTTCTAACATAGGTGTAGTGGTTTCCTTAGCAAAAACTAACTCTCCTACCTTTTCCCTTTGTGTGTACCATGTTATGGGAATCACCTCTCTTATTTCTTCTACCTATTTGTATTCATCATCATCACCACCACCACACCATACCCACCTTCATCCTCCTCCCCTTACATGGAACTATCATATATATTGTAGAATGTCTTAACCTCGAGCATATAGCCATAATGGGCCTTCTTAGCATTAAAGAAAAACCTCATTCTCCACCATGCTCCCATATTTTTGTTGATAAAGTCATCCTTTGCCATAGGTTTGTCTCCTCCAAGGGCATTTTTTTTATTAGTATCCAACCTTGGACTTTTCTTTCCCTTCTCTATTTTCATGACAAAATTTGGGTCATACCACTAAGGCTTATCCCAAGGGAATATCAATTTATCTAATATATAGGCATCCTCCTTGGTACATTTCTTATTTGAGATAGATGAATCTCCCATTATAATTAGATTATTTCATTTGAATCTTATTTTTGGACTTCAAAATGTGAAGCACATTAGTTTCCATTAATTGCCTAACATTTTCTAATACACAGTTTATTTGAGTAAGGTATTTAGGAAGCTTGTATGGGATAGAATCAATATCACTTATCATGATTACAATAAAACATTCCCTTAATAACTAATAAACCATTTTTTGGGCATGGTTGAGCTATACGGAGGGTGTGATATCACAAGCACTCTTTTAATATACTTCCTTATGACAAATATCAAGGAAATTAACATGAATTCATTGATGAATTTAAACACAAAAGAGTTATTTTCACCTTTCTTGATCCATGGTAGCCAAGCAAAACACCTAGTTGTTTTTTCGTCCTAGGTGAGAAAAATTGTGGCTCTAATAGAAGATGAAAAAGTATACTAGATGGGATGTGTAGTGATATAGCCTATTCGCCTTGAAATTTGGCAATCAATCCTCAATGTTTTTTTTTTTTTCTAGGCAAAGACTAAACTATTTATATTAAAGAAACTGAAAAAATATTTACAAGAGGATTTAACCTCTGAGAGTGAGTGAGCAACTCTCTTTCAAAACTGTTCACAAAAAAGCCTGTTCCGCTGATTGTAAGGAACATGAGACAAAACGCTATCAACAGTAATACACTTCAAAGCAGAGGATAAAGTTATTACAGGCTTGGAAGTCTACAAAAATGCAAGACATGGTCAAAAATACAGAGATTATATGCTTGCTCTTCTGGAAATGTCACCAATCTCGGTACGCTGCGCCGTGGTCGCCGAACAGATGTAGCCGAACCCAAAATACCCAGTTCAAAACACGCATAAACAGAACAGAACATATATATTACCCCTAGACCAGGAGCCGAAGATCTTACCCGCAGAACGACGATGACTACTTGAGATTTTTTGAACATTGCTCAGCTTCCTTGTCTAGATCTCGTTCCCAGGTAACTTCCATCCCGGCCGGGATATCTTCAGGTGTTAAGATTCCTGGCGGCAATTTGAGGTAAAGGATATTAGCAAAGGAGTTATAAGACTCCTTGTACAAGGCTTGCTTCTGGGGTGAAGCCTTCTTGGTGACGTCCATTGCGTGTGGAACCTCAGTAGGTTGCTGAGCAATGTTCATGGTGTCCTTGTCCTTCATGCTTCCTATCTCCTTTAGCACCTCTGCCTGCTCCTCAGAGTGTGCAAAAGTGTTGTCTTCTTCAAGCCTGCTCTGAGATGAAGGAATGTAAGAGATGTCTTCCATTCCCCTCCTCTACGATCAGTTATCCGAGGGAGAAGGCGTATGTTCATCGGTTTCCTCCTTCCAGCTTCCCTCCTCCTCTTCTTCTTCAGAGAAAATAACTGTAACAAGAGCTGAGACGATGGGTTTGTTGGTCCTGCGTCTGAATTTGAATTTCGCCGACTGCACAGTGTTGCTGATAGCATATCCTGAGTCTTCCGACCCAATTGAAGGGGGCGAAGCACAAGCAAGGGGAGAAATGCGTCGTGGGCTTTGACTGCCCCTGCCTCCAGAGCTTCCCCTTTGCCCATAGTTGCGTCCACAGCGAGGAATAACGCGCAGACGAGGAGCCATGGGATGCGAAGGGTGCTCTGTCGCCACCTGAAGATTAAACAATGCCGCAATTGCTTCTTTGTCCACCTCTGAATTGAGAATTTCTAAATCGTTTGCCGGAGAGGTCCCGCTTCTGCGGTGCAGCACCACAACAGGTCGAGACCTTTGCTTATTCCTTACCGCAACCTCCTAAGAATGCCATGAACCAGACGCCGACATTGTACAGAGCTGAACCTTGAGGGAAGGCTTGCTGCCACTTATGCCTCCCTCCTCTTTCCTTCCTTGTCCGTCACCTCCTTCCGCCTCAGAGCCCCAATTCCCCTCCTGCGCACACAGACAAACAGTGTCGAAAGTTTTTGCAGCCATTCTGTAAATTCCCTCGGAGTTTCCTTGGGACAGAAGCCAAATTGAATAGCATTGAATGCTATTCATTACCACCCTTTGAAACAGCATATCAAACCGCCTGTGCAGCGGCCCGCTGTCCTCTACACGTGGCTGGCACATGGCTCCCTTTAATGCATGTTGACACCCGCATCCGGGTGTGCCTGTTCGCTCGTCTGCATATCATGATTTAGGATCTCCTGGAGAGTGGACCATTCTGTCTCTGAAGCAGTGCCCTGTAGTGATCCTTCGAAGTGTTCCTTTCCCCAATCCACTACTAGATTGGCCAGAAAATCTGCTAATTTGTTCCCTTCTCGCCTGATATGCTTGAAGGATATGGCCTTGTTGTCCCTTAACCATTGTTGAAGTAGCTCAAGCCTGGTAGCCATTCTCCAGCTTCTGCTTACCTTTTGTATCTCTGAGCCTTGTTGGATCTTTGAGGCCATGTTTATTATAATTTGAGAGTCCCCTTCTACTATAAGGGGTGTGTATCTCTAATTTTGTGCAATTTTGAGCCCTCCCCATAGTCCTTCCAGTTCTGCTACATTGTTTGTATTCCATCCTATGGAGCCAAAGAAAACTTTAAGCGGGTTACCCTGATTATTTCTTATGACTCCTCCATATCCTGTATTGTCGGGATTTCCTTTTGAAGCCCCATCAAAGTTGAGCATGTACGTGTTGGTTGGCGGAGGAGTCCAACTGGTTGGAGTATCTTGCTGTCTGACAGAATTGCTTTGAGAAGAGTTAGGGTATTGTAGTTGGATTTGCCAATTATTCCATATAGCTTGTTCCTGAGTGTTGGAATGGAAATCCTCCTGGGACCAGCATTTAGTGGATAAGGTTTCTTGAATGTTCTTGTGTATGATTGTCCAAACTTGCTCCAATTCCATTGCATGATTTTTGAATATTCTCCGGTTCCGCTCTTTCCATATGTTCCACATCACTATACCTGGAATTATTTGCCAGAGAATATTGAGAATGGTACACTGATAAGGCTTTTGAGGCCAATTGCGAATAGTGTTATTGATGTCCCCCATCACTCTGCCTTCCTTCTGGCAGCGAAATGTGACTTTCTCCCATATTCTTCTGCCAAATGGACATATTTGCATAAGATGAACAACAGATTCCTCCGCTAGTTTACAGTTTAGGCAAATTAAGGGTCCATCTAATTTTCTTTTTTCTGAGGTTATCCCAGGCGAGAACCCGATTGTGGGACAGAAGCCAGAGAAAGGTGGAGATCTTCGGCCATATGGGTGTACTCCATATTTTCTCCCACAGCTTGTCTTTGATTAAATGGTCTTTTAGAATAATGTGGTAAGCCTCCTTAGTTGTGAATGTGCCTTTCTCTTCGTATCCCCATCTTAGTTTATCTTGGTCTATCTCCTTGAGAATTTTCCTTTTTTGTAACTCTTCTACTAAGGAGCGTTGGACTGCCTCCGGGCTATCTGGTAAAATATTACGAGATTCTTTCCAGTCTCGGTGTTCGGATTCATTATTAGAATTCCAAAAGTGATTGACCTTTTCCTATTGGTTAATATCCTGAACAGGTATACCTTGGATGAGATTTGCTAGGCTTGGGAATTGTTGCCATGAGTCTATCCAGAATCGAGTTGTGTTGTCGTCCTTCACTTCCCATAAACTGTGTTTTTGGATTAGATCTCTATGCAATATTGTTGAGTTCCATATTGCTGATCCCTTACTTATTTCCGACATTCTTATGCGCTCCTCCAGGGGCAAATTGTTAGCATATTTCGCTGTCCATATTCTAGCCCATGGTGTGCTTGGGTATGATAGCCACTTCCACCATATTTTTGCTCCCATGATCACGTTGCTATGTTCTGGATCTCGAAGACCGATTCCTCCTACATTTTTTGGGAGACAAGCTTTCTCCCATTTGACCACAGCCCATTTTCGGTTAGGTCCTGTGCTGCCCCAGAGGAAATTTCGCTGTAATTTTTTGATAGCTTTTAATACCCATTTTGGCGCTGCAAGAATGGAGAATAAGTAGAGCGGCATAGATTGGAGAACCGCCTTGATTAGCACCAGCCGGCTGGCCATATTTAAAGAACGATGGGTCCAAAGGAATAATTTGGCTTCTAGCTTTTCTAGAAGGGTGGTCCAAGATGAGTGCTTCTGTGCAGAGGCAATGAGGGGTGCTCTGAGGTACTTGGAAGGCAAGGTAGCAATGGAGAAGCCTAAAATACGAGTGATTGCTCGTTGAGTTGTTGGATGGGTGTTGAAGAAAAAGATATGGGATTTTACTTTATTGATAAGAGCTCTAGAGGCTTTAGAGAAGTTGTCAAGCAGAGTATTTAATGTTCGAGCTTCTTGAACAGAGGAGTGCCCAAATATCATGTTGTCGTCCACAAATTGCTGATGAGAAATGGTGGGGGCTTGGTGGAGAGTAATTCCTTGAGGTTTCGGGTAAGGATAGCCAAATTAATGCATCGTCCTAATCCCTCCGCCATGATTATAAACAGAAAAGGCGACAAAGGATCCCCTTGTCTGATTCCCCTAGAGGGGTGAAAGGTAGAGGTAGGAATCCCATTAATGAGAATTGAAAAGAATGTGGAAGAGATGAGATTACTAATCCAGCGTATCCAAGCATTGGCAAAACCAAAAGCTCTTAAAATCTTTTGCATGTATTCCCAGCTTATGCTATCGAAAGCTTTAGATAGATCGATTTTAAGTAACATACCTGGTTTTTTTGATTGCTTGAGGGAGTGAATAATCTCATGGGTGAGGATTATCCCATCCGTTATTTGTCGTCCCTCGACATAGCCAGATTGTTCTGGTGAAATGATAAATGGGAGCACCAATTTCAGACGTAGCGCCACTACCTTGGAAACAATCTTGTAGATGATATTTCACAAGGCAATGGGTCTATACTTGTCAGGAGAGTTGGACTCCTCCGATTTAGGTATTAGAGCCATGAATGTTGCATTCAGGCCCTGATACATCCATTGCAAGTTGCGGGATTCTTCTACTACTTGCCACACTTCCCATTTAATTAGCTCCCAAAAGTGCTGAAAAAAATTTGACGTGAAGCCGTCGGGACCAGGAGCTTTACTTGCTTTTAAAGAATTCATCGCTATTTCCACCTCCTGGAGACTGATCGGCTTGAGAAGCAGAGTATTTTTCTCCTCCGTTATTAGACGTGGGATTTGTCTTGTAATGCTGTCCATTGCCTCAGCTCTGTTGATGTTTGGCTCTTGACTCATTTCCTTGAAGTAATGTAGAAATTCCTGTTCTATTCCTTCCTGTGTCTCAACTTTTACTCCTTGGGCATTGTTGACCTGTGAGATTTGATTTCGCATTCTCCGTTGCACTGTAGTCTTATGAAAGAACTTGGTGTTCTTCTCCCCCTCCTTCAGCCATCGGATTCTGGATTTCTGCCGCCATAGAACTTCCTCCTGTCGATCTCGTTCCAGAAGTTTTCCTTCCATTTCTTGTTCTTTTTGTGCGAGTTCTGCTGACCGTCCCTCCAAAATTATTCTTTGCTGAGTGTTTTTGATTTCTTGAATAAGTTTTTCCTTTTCCCTGAAAATATTGGCAAAAGTGGTTTTGTTCCAGCGCTTTATTTCTTCCTTGAGCAGCTTCAGCTTTTTTTGGAATCTTGCCATTTTGGTGTTTTCAATCGGATTACAGTTTTGCCATGTTGTGTTTATAAAATCATTGAAATCTGGATGAGAAAGACAGAAAGCTTCAAATCGAAAGGGTCTTTTAATGTTATTGCCTGGCCTATTCCATTGCAATTCAATAGGCCAGTGATCCGATCCGGAGAATGGAATGATGTGGGCTGTGAATTCTCCTCCAATGTGTATTGCATTATCTGAAATTAGAAACCGGTCCAGGCGGGAAGCGATTTGCAATGGAGCTACTCGTCTATTCGTCCAGGTGTAGAGGCCATTAGCTGTAGGCAGGTCTATTAGCCAGTTGTTTTGAACAAAATCTTTAAGTAGTGAGCCGTCCCTGTTGATTCTGCAGCGCCCTCCTAGCTTTTCCTCTGTTGAAGCTATCATATTGAAATCTCCTCCTGTCACCCAAAGCGGGTAATTCCTATCTATATTGAGCTGCGATATTGTTTCTAGAATTGCCGCTTTCTGCTGAGTCTCTCGTGGGAAATAAACATTTGTGATATGGCCATAAATGTTTGTGCCCAAAAGATGAAAAACTGCCTGAATGAAGTTTTTATTAGCATGGATATTGACTAATTGTATTTTCCCCTCATCCCATAGAATAGCAAGTCCTCCGGAAGCCCCTTGTGCATCTACAGCTGTGACTAGTCCTCCTGGCCAAGCTTTAGCTGCAATTTTTTCCAAAATTGTCGAATTGCATTTGGTCTCCTGTAGAAATAGAATTGTTGGTTTTTCTTCCATTATCAAATTTTTTAGAAGTTTCCCCTTCCTTGGGAAATTGAGCCCTCTGATGTTCCAAGATATCAACTTCATTGAGAAATTTTAGGGTTGGTGTTATAATACTTGGTGAGTTTGGCATATCTGCCAGACTCAACCAAGACCTCTCCAATCTTAATTGTTCTTTCTAGAGCCGTTTTCCGTCCCCTCTTTTTGCTGTCTTTGGATACAAATTTACCGTCCCATTGATTGCCTGTTTGGACCTCGAGAGAGTACTTTTTTGAGCTTTATTCAGAATTTCTACCAAGTTATCTACTTGTGTATCAGGGATTTTGTCAAAGTTACCTGATTTGCAAGCTTGTTCTAGACCCAGAATGTCAAGTTCTCCAATATCAATTGGTTCGCTGTCGTCTTCCATGAAATGTGGTTCTTGAATGCTTCCTTCTGCCTCCTTCCCCTTGTCCTTTCTTTGAGTTGGGTTGTCTATGTCCATTGCCGGATTGTTCCATGTTTCTGAAACCGACTTGATCTTTTCGCCTCCCTGATTCGTCTTTTGTTCCCCTGACTTGGTGGATGGGGGTGTCGTCTTTTCCGATCTAGGTTCTTCCTGTGTTTCAGTATTTGATAGTACCCCGAAGCTGTTACTTGTAGAGGGCTGGGCTTTATCCTCTGGCATTGTCTTAGGAGATGCGTTGGATTTTTTGCTCTCGCGTCTTCTATTAGTTACTTTGGTGAATCCATCCTGAGATTGTGGCTCTTGATTATTTTGAGTTTCAGGCTTGTTATTCAAGGGACAATCTCTGAAGAGGTGTCCTCGGGCATGACATTTCCTGCAGCGAAAGGGAACATGCTCATAGTCAATAACCTGGATCCAGTCTTGATCTTCATGAAAGAGACACACCGTGTCTGGCAAGGGTTGCTTTAGATCCATGTATACGCAAATCCTGGCATAGGAGGCATATGAAGTGTATCTCACGGTCTTTGTTTCTTCTGCAACTTTAACGAAATCTCCTAGCACCGAGCCAATGGCTTTTAATGAGTCCTCCTCCCAGTATTCCCATGGAAACGAGTATAGTCAAATCCATATGGGTGCATAACTAAGATCTTCCTTATCTGGGTTGAAACGGGCAACCCATTCTCTGAGAAATAGCCCTGCAGAGTTGAAGAAATATGGCCCTCCATCAAATACTCTATTTTTGTCTTCCAGGCAGTTAAAAATAGCTGTGAAGAACCCTTTTGGCCCTAGAAGTAGGGTTATTTCTCCTTTTGGCCTCCATTTGCTGTTAATCCAGCTTCTCAGTGCCTTTTCTGTTGGCCAGAATCCCATAAATAATCAATCCTCAATGTTAATGGCCATGGCCTTTGTGTATTTGAAGGAGGGGGTTGACCATCCATGTAATAGGTAAATAATGGTTATTATTATTTCATTCGCCATAAAATCATCAAGTCTTCATAGGACTAAGGTAAAGATAAAAATAGAATTTTGAATCCATTTAAGGATATCCTTGGTTATAAATGGGGAAGGTGGAATTTGGGTGACACACAAGTTGTATAATAATTTATAGAATATGGATTCCTTATGTTTAAATTAAATGATCATATTCTAATTTCTATACACTTATAGGGATAAACAAAAGGTGCCCATTGGAGTTCTGAATTTGGTGGTAATGGATTGAAAATTAACTTGGAAAATCTAGGCAGGTGATGACCCTCGATATTGAAACAACAATGTTGAAAATCCCAAGAGTCTCATATTTAATTGTCAACCTGGGGTTCGTAAAAACTTAAGAGGATCCAACACTATATGTGCAATACGAACTGTCTCTTTCTCTTCCTGATTTTTATGTATGTGGGAATAATAAAATGAAATCTAAATGTGCAGAGGCCAAGTTGACTAATATATGCTACAAGAAAAAGACAATTGCAGGAAATAACTTGTTGAAAGGAGAATGGCACACAAACCTATGATACTCGTGTTAGAAATACTAAGAACAGGGGTGAATCAATATTTAATTTCATTTAATCTTTATTCACATTAAAAAATTTATACACTACTTTTCTTTAGGAAACTCGTGTGTGTATGCAACTTTAATGAATGTAAAATACGTATATGCAGTTTACTTATTTTTTCACAATTTCACATAGTTATCTAGATCAGTATTTCTTTAGCCATGAATTAACCATGATAAATATTCAAAATAAGTGCAGTTAAACCATAACACATAATCAACTCATCAATGCATAGGGACACCAATATTTTTAGATGGAAACTCAATTTGGGAGAAAACCATTATGGTTATTGTCTCTGTCTTCTCTCTTATTATAAAGAAAATATTTTACATCTTGTACTAGTGCAAATGCTTACCAGTATGCAGGTTCCTACCTGCGAGAGGCTACCACCTCCGGCTTCTCCAACCCTCACTGTAAGGAAGATACTACTCCTTGATCAAGTTTACCGGCTTCGATCGAAAGGAAGATCCAACTCCTTCATCAAGTTTATGGGCTACCATCAGAAGGATGCTCCTACTCCCTCACTAAATGCTCCAACCCTAAGTACCTATGTGGACCACATATAAAAAATATTTCATATTGGTTCCACCTGTCTCAAGCACACATCAAAACCTATAGGCCACATTTAATCCAATTTTTAAACTGTAACCACACCAACCATTAAGCTCAATCACTAAATACCAAAAACCTTTATGATATTCTCAAATTGTTTAACTTAATACCAAGATACCAATCACCCCTCTGCAACCAAATCACTGATATACCAATTCAACACTAACCATATAAAATTATTTGTTTATCAACCAAGCCAAACACTCTCCAATATTAAGTCAAACCCTTTTCTCATCAAATGCCAAACCATATACTCAAACAAACCATTAGCATACTCATCAAGTAGCAAAAAAACATTTAACAATGCCAAAAATCTCTCTGCAACAAATCAACTCTTAGCACAATGATCTCATACAAGAATTCATTCTCAACCTATGAACTCAAACCAAAATATATACGTGACTATAATAAAAGGGATGCACATATATACACGTCTTGACTTCATTCTTAACCTCTGAACTCAAAGAAAAATATATATGTGACCATAATAGAAGGGATCCACATATATACATGTCTTTTATGCATAGGAACTGTGTACATATCTCAAATCACTTAATACCAAAGCCAGGCCATTCTATATGTTCAAATAAAATCTACCGTCATCATATACATTACTCAGTAGCAAAAACAATTGTCAACAACCTATATCAAGCAACAATAAACCACTTATTAACTTAGAAAGTATACACGATTGTCATGAAGCAGATATGTGTATGTACATGTTTTTCAAGAACACAAACTGCATACAGATCTAAACATTCAACACATCAAATCCTGATAGAAAACTATATATCACAGTGACTTCAACTCTAAAGATCTAGCAACAATTATCGTCATAAATCTCTATAATGTCATGCTTACGAACCTTAAGCAATAAGGAACTCAATAAATTCCAAAACATACTCTGCAAGTCAATTCTCTACATAGATAGTTCTTAATAGATAAAATACAAACAAAAACATAAGTTTTTGTCCTACATACAAACTCTATCAAAATCACAGATCTTTGCACATACATTCATATCATAGATCTACTCTACCATTGATTCTGCATTTATTAGAAACTTAAACATTTTCCCATAATTACACCTGCAACAAGCACATCCATTATTTCTCTAAAACATCTTCAGATTTCTCAAAGCTAATCCTCCTCCTTCGTCCCTAGTGCACACCTGTTTTAGATCATATAAAAAATGAATAATCCATTAAATCCACACACCAACTGCTCAATCTCCTTCCCTTTTTATAGATTTTTTCCTTGCTAATACCATGGGAAAGTCATTTGGAATTGTTGTCAGTAATTGTTGACGGGATCAAATAGACGTTGGCGACACAAAATATTTAGAGATTACCATGGGAAACACTCATGGTTATTTAGTTTTCCATGCGTAGGGTCATGTACATGACTCTTGTTCATGAAACATGCATATGTGCTTGAATTTCCTTCACAAGAGTAGCATATGGTTTTACAAAATTCATATTTTTCTATATTCTTCAATTTTATCCTGTGACTAAGTTTCCAATACACTTCCTTATCCTCGGTAACACTTGATCAAGCATTCACATCATATGTAGACATAAAAAATCATCATTCATCCATAAGTTTGTAGACGTCAAGAATCATCATTCATCCATAACCTAACTAGGCTCACTAATTTTTTTCTCAATCATAATGTGACAATGGAATTTGACAAAACTATGAGGTTGACATCAAGGAAAACACATTAGTCATAATGCCAACAATATCCTTCTTTGGGCTTGATGTCAACCTCCTGCAATACACCAAGTCCTTCTCTCTTGTTGAGAAATGGAAGTCTTTTGGAAGTCATGTATATGTTCTCCCTACTTTGTAGGAGTCCAATGTGAGTTAATTGTGAGTTGTAAAATAGAAGACTCAATTTCATGAGTCAATTTAGTTAAATTAGTTCTCAAACTGATTGAAAGAACTAATAGCGAGTTAACAGTCAGTGGTGCCACTAATGAACTCCACCAGTGCTACTCTAGTTAACTGAATATTTACTCATCAAAAACTCATGCATGTCGATTTTGAGAAAGGCCGAGTTGAGACTAGAGTGCAGGGACAGTGTACTATTTGTTTTAGATTTTTGTGAGTTGCACTAATAATGCATGCAATCAGGAACTAATCCTTGAGTGATTGTGCTATTTTTAGAGGTTTTATTTCCCTTTAAATTCAAGATATCCTTCATATGAATTACATATTGGAATAGAGACTTGGAGAGGTTGTGAATTAGCTAAGATTTGGCAGAGGTTGTGAATTAGCTAAGATTTGGCTTTGTGCTTGCTTATGAGTTGGAGATTGAAATTGTTGGGTGTTGGGATTGTTCTTGAGAGAACAAACATTGTAATTTCATCTTGATTTTCCGGATTAATACAAAACAAATAGTGGGGTTTTGAGTTGTGGCTTTCCCCAGATAATTATTGTGTTATGTGCCTTTGATTCTCTTCCTCTATTGATTATTGTTTGCCCAATTTTTATGGGCTTCCGATGTAAAGAGTAGAAGTAGATTCTTGTCTCTTGCTTTAGCAAATTGCATTAGCTTGTCAATCTATAGGATTTTCTACATGGTATTAGAGAAAGATTTATTTATTTATTTATTATTATTTTATTATTATTATTATTATTTATTATTGTTATTTATTGTTATTTTATTATTTATTTATTTTTTAATTATTAATTAATTAATTAATTAATTTTTTTTTTCAGCCGAGAGCCTGCAGAGAAGATATGAGAATTATGTGCAATACTTTCAGAAACAAATTGAATATTTAGATTCGGGGAAAAGATACCCAAATTCAAAAGAAAAATCAGCCGAATCAGAGTTCGAATGAGGGAGATATCGCTGATTTAAAATCATCTCTCTAGAGGAGATTTCGAAGTTTTGAGTTTCTGGGTTACAGGTGGAAGTCGAATTTACAATACATACTTTAGGATCGGCAGTTGGCATTCCATGGGTTGAGGCTTGAGTATGCCTTGGAAGGAAGCTCGAATTTCATAGCCTAGAGGGACAGGATGGAGGTTGTGTTAGAGGACAATGGCTTGAAGGCAAGGAAAATTTTAGGGGCTAATATTCGCAGATGGGCTAATTTTCCATGATTTTTCGAAGAATAAAAAAATAAATCGCCAATTCCCAATTTTTCCTAAAAATGATTCAATCAAATTTTATAAGAAAAACTATTATAGCTCAAAAATCACCAAAATTTTACAGAGGCTATATAAAATCATTAGAAGTTTGAATATTTTTATTAAAATATCACCAAGCATTTTATAGTTTTCATGTTATGGATTAGTAAGATTCACCAAGGTTTTTAATCTTTAAGGTAAATTGTCATCCTTAAAATTTTCCCTGCTTGAAGGAATTTGTTGAACAAGCAATTCCTAAGCCAGCAGCTATTGATGCACAGAACTTGGCCGAGTCAAAGAAGTGTGTGGTGAAGGCACGCCAGATAATACTTGAGGGAGTTCAAGATCATATTGTCTCGAGTCTCCGTGGAAAGGAAACCCTGCATGCTATGTGGAAAACATTGACGAACTTCTATCAAAATAGCAGTGAGCAAAGGAAGTTGGCATTGAAGGATAAACTTCGTAAAATCAAGATGGAGAAAGCTGAGATGATTCCAAAGTACTTGACCAAGTTTACTAAATGTTGATATGAACTTGGAAGTGTTGGAATCACAATTGGCAAGGAGGACATGGTGACCCTTGCTCTTCTTGTACTCCCAAAGAGTTGGCATAGTTATCACGACTCTATCAATGGTCGGGAGAAGCTGTTAGATTGGGAAAAACTATGGGTGGATTTGATGCAAGATGAGATCAGGAGGAACACCAAGGATGGCTCTTCATCAAAGACTGATGATGAAGAGGACTGTTCCTTAGCGATTAAGGCAAGGAAGGGGAAAGGTAAAATTTCTCATTCTAAATCAAATTCTTATCATGGAGGTAAGAAGAAGGACATGAAGAAAATTAAATGCTTTCATTGTCACAAGATGGGTCACTTTGCTACAAATTTTCCATTAAAGAAGTCCAAGGAGAAGTCCTCAGGAGGAGTGGCGGGTGAGGCTTTGGCCTCCCAATTCGAATTGGACTTTTCCCTCATTGCATGCATGGTGTCTTCAATGATGGGAAGTATCTAGTACTTAGAAAGTGGACCTTCTTTCCACATGACAGGCGATAAAGAGTTATTCAGTGAACTGGAGGAGAAAGATCTCAAGATGCATATTGATATGGGTGATGATGGTAAGTATATTGTTACTGGTGTGGGCACTATCAGTTTTTAGAGGGAGCATGCGGCTCCACTCACCTTGAAGAATATTATGCATGTACACGGACTGACGAAGAACTTGATATCCATTTCCATGCTTGAGGATAGAGGCTATGATGTGATCTTTTCGAAAGGAAAGGCGTTCCTTCGACACATAGCCATTGTTCAAGTAAAGAAGATAGGGATTCGAGTTTAGAATCTATATAAGATAGAGGTAGAGAATTATGTTGCTTTAAGTTCAAAAGCGGAAAAGATGTATAGCTAAGACATCGACGAGTTTTAGCATAGGAGATTGGGTCACTTGCATCATGGGGCTTTGAAGATATTGCAGCAAATCTATACTAGTCTTCCTAAAGGTATGCTTGAGCAAGTTGATACATGCAAGAGTTGTACTTTGGGGAAATACAAGAAGTCTTCCTTTGGAGATAGAGACAATCGAGGAGAATCTATTTTGGAGAGATTCCAATCAGATGTGTGTGGACCATTCTTGATAGCATCCATGACCAAACACAGGTATTATGTTATATTTGTTGATGACTATTCTCATAAATGTTGGGTATTTTTTATACAGAAAAAGGATCAAACTCTCACAAAGTTTTGTGAGTTCAAAGCATTGGTAGAGAAAGAGTATGGCAAGAAGGTTAACGCTATACGAAGTGATAACGGTGGTTAGTATGTCTCCAATGAGTTTAAGAACTTATGTGCAGTGGAAGGGATTAAACAAGAGTTGATGGCACCCCATAGCCCTCAATAGAATGGGGTTGCCAAGAGGAAGAATAGGAGCATAGTAGGTGCAGAAAGGTTAATGATGCATGATTAGGGCCTACCACTACACTTGTGGGCTGAGGCATGAAACACATCGGTTTATGTTCAGAACCGTATCCCACATCAGATACATGAAATGAAGACACCAAAGGAGGCTTATTCTGATAAGAGGCCAGATGTTGGTCACTTCAGGATTTTTGGGTCATCAGTTTATTGCCATGTGACCAAAGATGCACGAAAGAAGCTTGAGCCAACAACAGAGTTGGGGATCTTTGTGGGGTTCACTAATACACCACACAACTATTGGGTGTATATTCCGACCAGTCGGATGACAGTGATTTGCAGGGATATCAGGTTCGATGAGGAGAAGGCCATGCAAGTATCCCTTGAGAGGGAGCTTGAGCTACATGTAGATGAGGAGATTTTAGCTCCTAAGGTTGAGGAGCCTCGAATTGATTTGGAGCAGCCACATGCAGAGGTTCAGAGAGTAGAGACATCCACTCAGGCAGAGTCTTCCAGAGAGGGAAGAAAGGGAACTAGAGGGGCTGACATATTTTTGGATGATGCACGAGAGAATGTGGGAGCACCCTCTTCTCAGTGGAGAAAGAGGAGGTCACCAGAGAGGTACAATGTATACATGGCACTTATGGGCGCATGTGTTGTTATAGAGCCAACTTCCTTTCAGGAGGCAGTGCAACAACTATTTTTTGTTGATGCGATGGTGGAGGAGTATGACTCCATAGTTCAAAATAATGTTTGGGATGTCATCCCAAGACCAGAGGAAAAGTTAGTTGTGAGCTATCGTTGGATTTACGAGGTAAAGAAAGCTGTAGATGGTAGTGTGGAGAAGAATAAGGCTAGATTTGTGGCCCATGGCTTTTCACAGGTAGAGGGGATTGACTATGACGAGACCTTTGTTGACAATAATACTGAGAGGGGGGGGGGTGAATCAGTATTATCTAATTCTTTTACCAAATCTTTCTTATTTATACTTTGAATTACTTTTGCATACCAATACCATAAATAATGAGCATGAACAAGAAAAGCAGACAGTCACATCAAAGAACACCAGATATAAGGTGGAAACCCAATGTGGGTGAAAACCACCTGCTGCAATATGTCTCTATCTTCTTTCAAATTAGAAACTCCTTTTACAATGGTCTTGTACTGGTGGAGTCCTTTACCAGTACGCAGGCTGCAACCTGCAGAGAGCTACAACTCTCTCTCGTTTTCCAGTCTCTCCTGGAAGGGAGCTACAACCCCCTACTTCTTTTCTTTCAAGTACCACTTTTCATAAATTTTCAAACTGGATCCATAAATATCAAATGGTCATCAAGTACCAGTAAGTCACCTAGATAACCAGATCTCCTGCGGCGCCTCCTGTGGCACCTCCTGCGGCGTCTCCTGTGGCGCCTCCTATGGCGCCTCCTACGGCACCTCCTACGGCGACTCCTGCGGCGACTTCCTGCGGCGCCTCCTGCGGCGACTTCCTGCGGCGCCTCCTGCGGCAACTCCTGCGGCGACTTCCTGCGCCTCTTGCAGCGACTCCTGCGGCGACTTCCTGCGGCGACTTCCTGCGGCGACTCTTGTGGCGCCTCCTGCGGCGACTCCTGCGGCGCCTCCTGTGACGACTCCTGCGGCGACTTCCTGCGGCGCCTCCTGCAGCGACTTCCTACGGGCCTCCTGTGGCGACTTCCTGCGGCGCCTCCTGCGGCGACTTCCTATGGTGACTTCCTGCGACGACTCCTGCGGCGCCTCCTGCGGCGCCTCCTACGGCGACTCCTACGGCGACTTCCTGCGGTGCCTCCTGCACTTCCACAGCTGCAACGCTCGAGAGATCACCCTTCACAGATTCGATTTCCACTTCACTTTCATATAGATCAAGCTTTTGAAACAATAACCCAATATATCAGATCTTAAGATATTCAACCCAAAAGCATGCCTAAGCCAAATGATCTCCTTTGCTTTATATAGGGAAGCTCTTCCTAAAATCATGGATCATGGGGCTCAATAATAATATTAAAATAAAACAATACCATGGGCCAAAACCATAACAAACCAATACCATCAACTCAAAACTAGGGATCAATACGTCTGTTGAGATACCATGGTCCAAAAACCATAGGTTCAAATTCCAAGGACTAACTACCATGGACCAAAGATAAGTTTTCCCACATGAAATAAACTTTTCTCCAGAGGTTCAAATTCCAAGGAATAACTACCATGGACCAAAGGTAAGTTTTCCCACATGAAATAAACTTTTCTCTGCATAAAATTCCGTGAGCTTTTCTCCACATGAAATAATTTTTTTTTTTTTTATTCTCATCATATTGAGAGCCATGCCATGGGTGTTGCCATCAAGTACAAAATCTGTAACTTATAACCATACCAGAAACATAATGCCAACATAAGTCATAGAATTATTCCATATTAACTATAGACTTCAAAATTAGGTTTTGATCTTGTTTATGGTTGATTTCCAGATCACGC
>APFE030613669.1:0-13496 GCA_000404065.3 Pinus taeda | reverse complement strand
TTATCCAAGGAAAACTAACTAGGTTTCCCTTCTAGGGCACACCTAGGGTTTTAGAAAATGTAAACTGGTAGCTATCGTGACTTATTTTCATTAACCTTGATACTTTCTTGTGAATCTTAGTTTTCTTCTTTTTGTTCTTTAGTTAGATCTTTTCATTAAACAATATCAAGAAATAACAACAACAAAAGAGGACACATATATTAGCTCTCAGCCAGGGCAAAATCCCTCCAGTGGAAAACCTGAAAACTCTTCTCTTAGAATCTGCTTCAAATGAGATAAGAAGACCCAATCCCTAGAAATGTGAGCCCTCAACTAAATCGAATTCCTTATGTGGCCTAAGAAATCTCCTCAAGCAAATTGAACTATCCAAGTGTGAAGCTGGGCAATGTCAAGTATGCACCAAGGAGTTAACTCCCCTTCCATCAAGTCAAGAAGTGCCACATCAAATTGATGTTCCTAATGTGCCAAGCGTAGATCTCCTTGAAGAATGCGTAGGCCCTCCTTGAGATTTGCATAGATCCTTGCAGATGCCAAGTGTGAGAGCTATGAGGAGTGGAAGTGGAGACAAGTCTCCATCAAATATTCCATCCACATGTGATTATCCTCCATAAATTCGATTTGCCAAGTCACTAGCTCGATCTCCCCTCTTTAATGCCAGAAATTTGATTTTCCCATGAGGCCAATGCATTGATGATATAAGGTGCCAAATCATCCTCCACTTGTCCTTTGACTTGGGATAATTTCCAAGTTATTTCCATGCCATTTTGACACATAGAGTTATTTATTTTTCTTCATTTAATTTATTTATGGTTTAATTAATTGCCAGATTTCCCACTAAACTTAGGAAAAGTGGGTTTTGAAGGTCTAGAACTTAATTTTTACCCCTCAAAGTGTGTTATTGTAGAAGGTTGAGGGTGAGGTGTAATTTTAAGCACACATACCCCATACAACTTCTCTAGACATCACTTATTACATTTTATTTTCAGAATTTATTCAAATTTCTGCCCCACAGGAAATTAAAAAAATTAAATAAATTGACCCCTATTTGTAATCAAGTTCCAAGAAATTTTACGAGTGATTTAATATGGTAATATACAATGACATTAGACACTAGCACTCACCCAAGTTCTTGCCATCAAGCCGCACTCCAACTTTGGGGTTATACTTAGAGGAAAAATCTCAATTAATTATCAAGTCCCCGTAAGCACCTAATAATTAACCAAGTGAATAAAACTTCCCAAAGTAAACTCACTTGATGACAATGTCCAAAGTTACCTATGCCTATTACATGACTCAACTCATCATACCAGCATCATTTTACATCATTCCCGTAGGCCTTGTGGAATCTGAGTACAACAGAAGAGGATGAGAAGAAGAAACAAAGTTTAAAAACTCTGATGATATAGTGAACTATGATGGTACATGAAGCCTATGATACATCCTTGGGCATGGAGTCTTGAAAAATATCTAGGTACACTTTAGTGGTCAACAAGCTCGAAGTAGTGTTACCTCCCTAGGTAGGAGTGGTTAATAAACGACCCTATTAGGTGTTCTCAGCCTCTAAGGGGAAAGACAGGTCCAAGGTACATCCTTCAAGTGATAGGGGTAATGAGAATAATGATGAGATGGATGGAGACACATGGGTCTCAATGGTAAATGCCATGGGTACAAGGGTGGAAATGATGAGGAGTGTCCACATATTGGGCATAAAGATGTAGGAGGGAGCGATTGTGGATGCATGAGTTACCTCAACCTTTCTTTTTCCACCCTTCTTCATTTGCCTTTTCTTGATTTTTCTTTGTATTACTGCTTGGGGCTCCAAGAAATGAGAGCATGTTGTGTATGATGTAAGTAGTTATTACCCTCTTAAGGTGGGGAAATTCATCGCCCATTAAGGGTTGGGACATGCATGGGTTCCTTAATGATGTGGGGGCACTTGTGGGGCCTAAGAACTAGTGTGATGGCCATAATGATAAGGGGTAGAGCTCATGTTTGGCTTTTGCCCATGTGCTATTCTTATGTCTTGACTATCTTTGGCATTTTATAATATTATTTTCTTTTGTTTCTTGCTTGTGACGATGATGTGCTTTTAACTTTCTTTTAACCGCATCAACCTTTGGGGCAACATTTCTGAGCCTGACCCAGACATGTGGAGAAGGGGAGGGGGTGTGCCAGTGTCTTGTGGACCTAATGGTCATGTGCACCCAGAGGAGAAATATGATGAAATAGGGCTTGTAATGTGCAGAGGGGAGTGAAAAATGCGAAAGCAGGATGACACTACCAAAATCAAGGTTTCTTAAGTAGTGCCCTTCCTAAAGCCATGGGCCAATAGGGGAAATCCCATGGGACTAGGGTTGAGGATTAACACCCATATAAAGTGAGTGATCAAAACACTAGTCAAAGCCCTTCTTCCAAGTCACCCAATAATCCATGCCCAAAATGCCCGATGAAAAACAAGCATAAGCATATGATTGTACAATGAAAAACATACCTTCCAAGTTGGATTGCCCACCTTCGAACATATGCTCTTGACAAATGGGTGAGGGGACATATGACTCATTCAGGGAGCATAGATCAAATGGAACAATACATCGACTACATTGGTGGTTGTTAGGGGTTGTTAGCTGTCGACTGAAGAGATGTCTAGGAGAAAAATTCTCCTCTGGGCTAACCACTTTTGGTGGGTAACAATCCCTAAGAGCACATTTAGAGGGAGTGGACCTCTGAAGTGTTGAATTTTGGGTAGCATTGGATGTGCTCTAGCTCCAAAATTTTATGGAGGGGCTAGAACAAATGAGATCTCCAAGACCCATAAATCGTTTGGTGAAATTCCACCTGGATTGTATTTTATTAAAATAATTAATATTTTTAATTGGGGTCTAAGTCTAAACTTAGGAAAATTAAAATATTAATGGGTATTAATGAAAATATGGTTGAGAAGCTTCTAAGAGATGATGATCAAGTCTAATTTAATTTTAACCATTGATTAAAGACTTAATCTCGACCGTTGATTTTTCAACATGAAAAATATAAATGGAGGCTTGGGGTCAGTTAAAGGAGATACATAGAGAGATTGAGGAAATTGATTTTCTGAGGTGAGAATTTCTCAGGAGGGAAATTGATTGGGGAGATCTTGCAGCTAAGGGTCAGTGATAATTCGGGAATATAGACAGAGAGGCGGGGAGAAGCTTTTGGGGGCAGCACAGTAGCCAGGAGAGCTGGTGCTGGGCGAGTCTAGGCCCACACAACCTTGATGCAAAGCTAGAAGGGCCATCGTAGAGGGAGAGAGTTGCCTTCCACGCAGAGTGCCAGAACTATTGGAAACTACCGGAACAACCAGGGAAAGATGACGCAGTGGGCAGAAGAGTTGACGCAGAGCCTCAGAGAGCTCCATGTAGGCCCACGCAGTGATTGTGAAGGGGCAACGCAATTGTAGTCGGGGCCAACCAATTTTGCTACTGGATCAGCTAGAATCTGCCGGGTGAAGTGAGGTAAAACTCACTCAGGTTTTCCGCCATTGTATTTCTCTGTCACTGGTTTGTCGGGAGGGCAATCAACAGTTGTATTCAAAACTTCTACTTAATAATAGAAAACCCTCAGAGCTGTTGCATTGATTTTCCCTCGTTGGGTTTTTCTGGGGACATTTAGTCCAAAAATAAGTGTGTCCTTTGCATGATTGTCTCATTTATTTTTTAGTACTTGATTTGTATATTGGTGTAGGCTACAGTGTATTTGCATTAATATTTTCTGAATATTTCTGAAAATAACTTGTTAAATGAAAAACACAAGCAAGTAATGCATGTTAGTTTACTGCAGTAAGATTTCTGGTTTGGTAGATTCAGAAATTTTCACATGGTATCATAGCGATTGCAGATCAAGGAGCACTGAAGCCATCGGCGAAAGGACAAAAGAAAATCTGTGTAAAAACAACTGTCCTGAGAGACAACGCAATTTCTGGCCGAGAGAGCAAAGGAAGGGTGACACAGTCACCAAGGGAGGCTCATGCAGAGCCTACGTCAGCCTGATTGGGTAACGTTATTGTTGCAGAGCGCAGCGCAGTGATTACTAGGCCAACGTAGAGACTGTTGGGTCTCGTTTTTTTGGTTGCCATAGCTAGAGGTGCAGCGCAGATTTCATCTAGAGTTGCTAGTGGAGTGTTGATTTTGTTGGTGTAGAATAGTACCTAGTGGGGTAGAAGCACGTTGAAGGAAATTTTGATATTTGTACTTATTAAAGAAAAGATGAATTATTTTTGTATTATTTGTCAATGAGTTTCTTGCTCATTGAAAATAGGTCAAGCACATTTTGAAGTGTTTCTAGAGAGAAAGTCAAAATGTAATTATGATAAGACCCTTTGAGGGCATGATACATCATGTAAGTCATCATACAAGGTCATGGGAACACCTCCAAGCATGGTCAAATCCTCTCCTAGAAGCAACGAAGTCTACAAGCAACAAAACAATGGGTAAAATTGAATTATAGAGAAAAACTGTAAGTCGACCTCAAGGACAGTCATGTCGGCTTGAAGAAGAGGGATAAATCTCTATTTATAGAGGTTGTCCACTCCTCAAAAGAACAAGAATTTCACTCTAAAATCCGAATATAAGATGAGGGCTAAAAGGGATAAAGACAAGGTAGAAAAATGGTAACAAGGACAACGAAGTCAAGGAGACAAAACAACGAAGGAAAGGAGGTCATTTCTGAAGCTGTTATAGCTACATGTGCGAGGTCAAGGAAGGTTTGACTACGGCTATAGCAGCATAAAAGGACAGGTCAATATATCTTACTGTTTTGGGTGCAAACAAGGTCTATTAGGCCTCTCCCTACAATCGAAGAAGAAGCCCTCATATCCGAAGGAAGAAAGATCAAGATCGAAGAAGATAACACTCTTTCTAGGGTTAGAAACAAGTCACACGTGCGAGGTGCAGGAAGGGTTTGGCAACAGTTTAAGGAAGCAACATGAATATCTTCATTCAGATGTATATCTAGACCTACAAGGTATCCAAAGGAAAACAAAGGAGCCTCTATCTATAACGAAGTAAAGAAGCCCTAATATTCTAGGGTTTCCTAACCTAGAAAACAAAGTGTTGGAAGAGAAAGTGCTAGAAGAAGTGCCGAAAGTGATAGTGCAGAAAGAGGAAGGATTTGATTGATGCTTGGAGGATATCCTAGTCAAGGGTTTAGCGTTTGGCAGTTGTTCAAATAAGAAGATTCAATAAGAGAAATCTTACAAAGGGTTTTCCTCTCAAGATTGGAGAGGGTTTGTCCCTAATAGAGTGCCAAATTCTGCATTCTTGTTATTTTGTTTTGGTAGCAGTTTGATGAAGCACACACATATGCACTAATAATAATAAGAAGAAGAAGAATAAGCTAACAAGAAAAGTAAAAAGAATTCACAAATTGTTATCAAGTCTGGGAGAATCATCAGAACACTACTTTGCCCTAGATTCTCTAACATGGTATCAGAGCTAAGGTGACACATCAAGGAAAGGAAACTCAAGAACACTCATCAAGGGGAAGCATCTACAAAGTTGAAGCATCAAGCCTAGAAGTCTCAATCTCTTCAAGGTAAAGAACGGTCTACAATCCATCATTCACCAAGGAGGTCTACAAACCTAGAAGAAGAGCCTTACTGTGTCTAATACAATGGGATTATCACTTTATTCCTAACTACTTGTGGTCGCTTACATGATGCAGGTTAACCACTTTATTTAGTAACTATGGCCCATCACATTATTACATTATTCCCTTGGGTACCTCCCTCTGTACCCCATACTATCCTGCTAGGTATACTAACTTACATAAAGTCACCTACAAAGAAGAGAAAATGGGAGCAAGCTACAAGTCATCAAGCAAATCTCATCATCAAGCAAGAAGGCAACTTGAAGAGCATCAAGATCCAGGGAAGACAAGCCACCAAGCCTTCACGGAGGAAGCAATTCCATTACATCTCAAAATCTATCAAGTAAGTACATGCCCCCTTATGAATATACATCAATGTCTTTTTGCAAGGAAAGCAAGAAATTGGTAGGGACCAATAACTTTCTTGCATGGAAGAAGAGGTCTGATCTACTACTCAAGAAGAATTAACTCCTAGAGCATGTGAAAGGAAATATCACTCTCCCTGCTAAGGAACAGAATGAGGCCTTAGCCAAGTACAATAAAGATGAGACAAGAGCTCAAAAGATTCCGATAGAATCAATCAAAGAATCCTCATTCCTTATGTCTCTAAGTTTGAGACATCCAAAGAAGTTTATGATAAGTTAGTAGAGCTATTCTCGGTATCCACAACTAGAGAAGTAATATCCTTGAGGAATGAATTATACAAGATGAAGATAACAAAGGAAGGAATAGCTCCCTACTTCATGAAAATTTTTGAAATGAGAGATCAACTTCAAGAGCTTGGGGAAGTCATGTCTGACAGAGAGATGACAATTGTAGTACACAATGCTCTACCTGAGGAGTGGGGAAACTTCACATCTAGCATATATGCCAAGAAGTAAGAAACCACTCTCAGTGAAATGTGGTCTCTATGCAGAACAAAACAAACCAGACTTAAGGCAAAAGAAGACGTGGGATCAAAGGAGCAAGCATTTGCTACCATGGCCAAAAGAAAGGGTAAATTTGGCAAGTTTGGTCCACAAAGAACAAACAACAAAGACATGTCCAAGATCCAATGTTTTGGATGCCAAGAATATGGACACTACAGAAGGAATTGCCCTAAACTTAAGAAGGACAACAATAACGAAAGGAAGAGGGAAGAAGCTCACATAACTCAAGAGGTGAAAGAAGAAGGAAAGAAGCAAAAGAAGGAAGATCCTCCAGATCTCTACTATGACTAGGTCAAACTCTTTACTTCTAGACTTCTTTCAAAGTTTTGGATAGAATAGTAGCATGTAGGAATAAAATAAATTGCATGGCTAGAATCACCCTCTAGAATCTAGCAGCATGATGTACATAGAGTTTTAGACACTCATGTGGATGTAGCATTTATGATAAGAACACAAATGCATAAATAGAAATATCTTCTAGAATATAGGAGCATGGCAGATATAGCTCAAGATATTCATATAGAAGAAGCATACCTAGTATAGGACCTCATTCATGTTGAAAGAAAAATTGATCATGATAAGAATCTTAGAAGACCTACATTGTCAAAAGAAAGGAAACATTTGCAAGACAAGGATCTTTAAGATCCTATGACGGAATCTTCAAAAGAAGGTTCATGGACCAAAGAAGATGTCTCATTGGGAATCCCATTCATGGGTGTCAAGAAAAGAATGATATGCAGGCAAACTAAGATGAAGCAAGAAGGGCCACACCAAAGGATGATCAAAGGAGAATCAAGATGAGGTATGTATGCATCAAAGTTTTAAGTCATGTTGTCACTTGTATATTATTAAAGTCATGGGTATAGTTCTATAACATGATCAAGCATGACAGAATCTCTTTCACCAAGAACATGCTCTAAGGCATGTACCATAATGCGATGAAGGTCAATAAAATAATATGCTTACAAAAGGAGCATAAGATCACTGACTAAGAAGCAAGAAGAAATGCTGATAAGTCCAGAAAGCAAGCAATGAAGAAATGCTCTCACAAGAAGCATTAGATGGTTGACCTATCTATCTAAGAATAAGCAAATTAAGAAAGAGATCAAGCATGTGAAGAACACCATGATAACCAAGGATCACTATCCGACAAAATGCTTTGATAAGACATCTCCTAAAAGAAGGCAAGACAACTCTGATAAAAGAAGAAAGGACACTTGACACCTTTGAAGGCCTTGGAGATACAAAAAGTGTAGATAACTGATTCTACTCTACAGAGATGTCGTGATGAAGAAGCTATCCAACAAAAGAAAAAGCAATGTTGAAGCAATATCAGAATGAAGTCATAATGGGCTACTAGGTCAAAGCATGTAACCTAGCAAGTACTATGAAGCATCCATGAGGAGAGTATTCCGAAGCATGGACAAGATGACAAAGGAGTAGCCAAGATGACAAACTTGATAGTCAGTTTCCACGGAGCAATGACATGACAAACCAAGAAGGAAAGTGATCGATGGATGGTGCCCTACCGAGAAGAAGTTCGAACGAAGACTTCATGACATCGAGAAAGGAAGGAGATCAAGCAGCTGAAGGACCCACTAAGAAGAAGCTATTGATGAAGGAAAGAGTCCCTAATTAAGAGGGAGCTCTGACAAGTCCCTGATCAAGAGGGAGTTTTTGGATCACCCCTGATTACAGAGGAGTGACAATTGTGTTTTCCTTTTCATGGGTCATGCACTAGACCAGGACTAATAGCCGTAAGTCTAGATGAAGGCCATGAATGGAAATGTAGACATGAGATAAACACAACATGAGATAAAGGCATTTGATACTCTTTGAGGATGTGTAGGGCATCCAAGACAAGAGTAGGCAAGAGGACTGATATGGGCTGGGAACCCAAGATAAGAATAGTCCTAGAAGGTCATACTCGGTGAACACCTGAGTGGGTATGTACCTTGAGAGACAATGATGAAGGTGCCTATAAATTATTGGTCTTGCCAACATTGTAGCTCATGGTCTCATAAAGAGATGCAGATGTTAGTCAAGGCCTTGCACTATGACAATGTTGATGAATATGATGCTATAACAGATGGATTGCAAATTTGGTTTCTCTTATTTGAATTTCTCAAGAGTGAAAATTGCCAAACACCTTGTAATGTTGTATGAATACCTCCCTAGTTAAGAGGGAGTGTTGAAGGAAATGTAACTAGGCTAGGTCTTCATAAATGTAACTTTGATATTTGTACTTATTCAAGAAAAGATAAATTATTTTTGTATTGTTTGTCAATGAGTTTCTTGCTCATTGAAAATAAGTCAAAGACATTTTGAAGTGCTTCTAGAGAGTCAAAGTCAAAATGTACTTATTATAAGACCCTTTGAGGGCATGTTACATCATGTAAGTCATCATACAAGGTTATGGGAACACCTCCAAGCATGGTCAAATCCTCTCCTAGAAGCAATGAAGTCTAAAAGCAGCAAAATGATGGGTAAAATTGAATTATAGAGCAAAACTGTAAGTCGGCCTCAAGGACAGTGATGTCGGTTTGAAGAGGAGGGACATACCTCTATTTATGGAGGCTATCCACTCCTTAAAAGAACATAAACACAACATGAGATAAAGGCATTTGATACTCTTTGAGGATGTGTAGGGCATCCAAGACAAGAGTAGGCAAGAGGACTGATATGGGCTGGGAACCCAAGATAAGAATAGTCCTAGAAGGTCATACTCGGTGAACACCCGAGTGGGTATGTACCTTGAGAGACAATGATGAAGGTGCCTATAAATCATTGGTCTTGCCAACATTGTAGCTCATGGTCTCATAAAGAGATGCAGATGTTAGTCAAGGCCTTGCACTATGACAATGTTGATGAATATGATGCTATAAAGATGGATTGCAAATTTGGTTTCTCTTATTTGAATTTCTCAAGAGTGAAAATTGCCAAACACCTTGTAATGTTGTATGAATACCTCCCTAGTTAAGAGGGAGTGTTGAAGGAAATGTAACTAGGCTAGGTCTTCATAAATGTAACTTTGATATTTGTACTTATTCAAGAAAAGATAAATTATTTTTGTATTGTTTGTCAATGAGTTTCTTGCTCATTGAAAATAAGTCAAGCACATTTTGAAGTGCTTCTAGAGAGTCAAAGTCAAAATGTATTTATTATAAGACCCTTTGAGGGCATGTTACATCATGTAAGTCATCATACAAGGTTATGGGAACACCTCCAAGCATGGTCAAATCCTCTCCTAGAAGCAATGAAGTCTAAAAGCAGCAAAACGATGGGTAAAATTGAATTATAGAGCAAAATTGTAAGTCGACCTCAAGGACAGTGATGTCGGTTTGAAGAGGAGGGACATACCTCTATTTATGGAGGCTATCCACTCCTTAAAAGAACAAGAACTTCACTCTGAAATCTGCCTACAAGAGGAGGGCTAAAAGGGACGAAGATAAGGCAGAAAAAGGGTAAAAAGGACAACGAAGTCAAGGAGACAAAACGATGAAGGAAAGGGGGTCATTTCTGAAGCTGTTACAGCCACATGTGCGAGGTCAAGGAAGGTTTGATTGTGGCCATAGCAACAAAAAAGGACAGGTCAATATATCTTACTATTTTGGTTGCAAACAAGGTCTATTAGGCCTCTCCCTACAAGCGAAGAAGAAGTCCTCATATCCGAAGGAAGAAAGATCAAGATCGAAGAAGATAGGATTGTTTCTAGGGTTAGAAACAAGTCACACGTGTGAGGTGCAGGAAGGGTTTGGCAGCAATTTAAGGAAGCAACATGAATATATTCATTCAAATGTATACCTAGAACTACAAGGTACCCAAAGGAAGACAAAGGAGCCTCTATCTATAACGAAGTAAAGAAGCCCTAATATTCTAGGGTTTCCTAACCTAGAAGACAGTGTTGGAAGACAAAGTGCCGGAAGTGACAGTGCAGAAAGAGGAAGGATTTGACTGATGCTTGGAAGATATCCTAGTCAAGGGTTTAGGGTTTGACAGTTGTTCAAATAAGAAGCTTCAATAAGAGAAATCTTACAAATGGTTTTCCTCTCAATATTGGAGAGGGTTTGTCCCTTGGAAAGAGCCAAATTCTGTGTTCTTGTTATTTTGTTTCGGTAACAGTTTGATGAAGCACACACATATGCACTAATAAGAAGAAGAAGAAGAAGAATAAGCTAACAAGAAAAGTAAAAAGACTTCACAAATTGTTATCAAGTTTGGGAGAATCATCACAACACTACTTTGCCCTAGATTCTCTAACAAAGAAAAGTAGAGGGAAGGAAATCGAAATTCAGAGGGAGCTTGTTCCTTAGAGGATTTCTAGCGCCAAAGAAATCTAGATCCAAGTTTTGTTGGGGCAGCAACGAAAGAGGGAGAAGAGAACCAATTCGACATTCATTTGAGTAGAGATGGTGTTAAGATTAGGTATGTTCTATGCTAGAGCAATTTATTTCAATTTTAGTTAACTCAATACCTTTTCCTGATCAGCAATCACATTAGCATTAAAGTAAACTGCAGATAGAACATAAATATAAATCGTAGAAGACAAGCCAAGACAAGAGGACACAAGATGTGGCCCTACCCAGGGACAAACCCCACAATGTGGGGAAACCCTTGATCAATTATTCTTTTATGTTCTTCATAGTTTAGCAGAGAAAGTGAGAGAGATAGTACATTTACAATAGAAGTCCATACTTGACTTTTGATATTGCATGAGATCAGTTGAAGACGTATTGCTTCAACTGATTCTTTAAGGTGACTCCTTCACCTATCTTAGTGCTGCATCTCGCCCATTTGCTGCACCTTACTGTGTAGCACCATGATGCTACATCATGTTGTCTCATTCATCATCGTGTTGCCCTTTACGAACATGCCCATGATGCTGCATCTTTCATCATCATGATTTGAGATTGTTCATCCTTTGCTGTTCATTGTGATAGGGTTGCTACAGATATGCTACCAAGGAGTTATGCCACCAATGAATAGTTCTATCACAGCTGTTCATTGTTGCTACAGGTATGCCACCAATCTATCATTGCTGTTCATTACTGTGATTATGGTGATATCAGGCTCAAGACTGTGATCCTTGTCCCTGTCCCTTGTAGCACATCAAGTTAGCATCATCATTCTCTTGACTGTGACTCCATTACCATGATTGCGGTCTTTGTTACCCTTACTGTGGCTTTTTTACCATGACTATCGCCACGTGCATTGACTGCGGCTTCATATATTGACCCAACGCATAGATTATGCTGCGTCCATATAGAGTCTAACTGAGTGTAAGGATCTCTGCCCTGTGTATAATTAGGGCATCACGTTGACTGTATAAATGTCACCATGAACAACGTATAACCAACATATGAACGTAAACATGAACAACGTATAACCAGCGCATGAACGTCACCATGAACAACATATAAATGTGTCTCCATGATCTGTACATAAGTGTTTCTATGAATTGCGTATTAGTGTCTCAATGGCCAGCGTATTAGGCCTCTCCTTAGCAACGAATTAGAGCATCACTTTGACTGTGTATAGATGTCTTCACGACTACGTTGGATTAGGGCATCATCTGTAGCTAGGACATCATACTAGGCCTTCGTATTCTTTAGTATCTCTCCTTCTCCAAAAACCCAAGACGTGGAGAGGAGATCACATGAAGAGTGTCTCAAAATGACTTCAAGACCTCCTCTATTTATACTAAAACGTAGATGATGAATAGACATGTCTATTGGGCTTCTGAGCCTACATAAGATGCTGACCGATTTGACAATATGTCTTATAACACAAATAAATTCATAACTCCATGAATACTTGTCGGAATCGGATGATCCTTAGATCAATCCTACACCTCTCGATGAGAGGGATCCAATAAAAATATCAACTGCTATAAATAAGATGACCCACATGGAGTTTGGCCCTAGTTGCCAATTTTAACACTCCCTCTCAACTAGGGAGAACTCCATCCGCTAATCCATATGTCCAACTGTACTATCTCTTCCATCAGTGCCTTGCACTGCTCTTGTTCTGCTCAGCTCTACTCTGCTCAACTCTGCCATGCTCAGCTCTGCTCTGCTCAGCTCTGCCATGCTCAGCTCTACTCAACTCTGCTCAACGCTGCTCAACTTTGCTCAGTTCAACACTGCTATGCTGAACCACGAATAAGAAGAATTGATCGAGAATGTCTCATACCATTCTCCACCGACTCGAAGTCAGTCTCAGAGTGTGCACTACTAGTCCCAGACCAGTCCTTAACTGACTCGAAGTCAGTGTCATAGTATGTACCACTCTCATTGGTCCTAGACTAGTCCTTTACTGACTCGAAGTCAGTCTCAAAGTATGTACCATTGGTCCCAGACCTGTCCTCTACTGACCTGAAGTTAGTGTCATAGTGGGTACAACTCCTAATACTGGTCCTAGACCAGTATCATTGATCCCAAATCAATGACGGTCATCCTAGCATAGGGAGTACGACAGATACAGCGATGCGTCCATCGGTACTTCTATGGTCCCTATCATCATTTCCCTGCTCATTGATCCGATGAGAGGTACTTCCCATGAGTCCCAGACTGCATGGGTAGGATGCCTCGATAGGAGAACTAGTCATCCTATCCAGAGGAGAGCGAATCATCCTGTCCAGTGGATGCCACGGAGAACTAATCATTTTGGCCCACAGGAGAGCGAATCATCTTGTTCCACAATCGCCATGGAGAGCACATCATCCAAGCCTCACAGGAGAACTAATGATCATGCTACACAATCATCATGGAGAACACATCATCCAGACCTCACAAGAGAACTAATCATCTTGCTACATGGTTGCCACGGGTGTCACAGGGAAAGTTTTGATTCTTTTACCCTTTACATGTACACCACCAGGGGATGGTGAGTCACCCTGTGGTCATATGTCGCTCCAAGAAGTACGTTGCGCCCCCTGGAGCTCCC
>APFE030613661.1:0-10296 GCA_000404065.3 Pinus taeda | reverse complement strand
TATATGAGCAAGTGGCACTCATAGGCAGAGCACGAAAAGAAATGCAGAGGGCAAGGGCATCTCTAGGCAATATGCCTGAGATTGCCCCCAAGATGATAGAAGTGTTGAACTACAGAACAAGTTCCTAGCTGGTAAGAATGGGGATTGGAAACAGGACTGAGACTATCTCCTTAATCAAAAGAGTCCTGATAATGAGAGACCTGATTCAGACCCTGAACAGAAGAATCCAGGATATGCAAGTTGATATCAACAAGTTTCAGAACAGGTTTCTGGCCTTGCAGGACAGGGGGCTCCCCGGCATATTAGATCCTTTAGGAAAATTACTCTTCGATGAGAAATATGTTAAGAGAGTAAGCAATTTTGCAGCAACACAGATTGCAGAGGCGCCTAGTACATCTGCAAAGGCAAGCCTAGTAACAGGGCAAATTCTTTTTGATAGAGTAGATAATTTATTTTTTATTAGAAATGAAGTTGCACATTTATTTGATGAGCCCCCTCACTTCTATAAATATACAGAGGCTGACGAGACCATAGGGTCAATTTTGAGACATCAGTTGCCTCCACCAGATACATGGCAGGAATTGATAGAATTACTGTTGAACCAAAGTCAGTAATCATGGTTTTTCTTCAAACAGTTCGAATCTCATACACAGCAGGACATAGACACATCAGCAGGTATGAACACAGAGGCTGAGCCAACTCAGCACAGGTATTCAGGCTACAACAGCAGTGCCAGCAGTCACAGGTGGCAGGACCGAGAAGACACAGAAAGTTACAGCTACATAGCCACGTCATTCAGCAGTTATGGCAAGCGCTCAAACCGACTCCGTGAGCCCCAAAGGTCAAAATTGCTCTGACAAGAGTTAAGAGCCTTTATAACTCATTAAAGATTGTAATAACTTCTCATCTGCAAACCCTGTACGAGTAAAAGCAGATATTTTCTCTCTCAGATGACTCAATGCCTGAGATATTTTGTAAAAACTTCTATATATTTCCCCTCGCATTCGTTAGCAGGGGTTGGACTCCGGATGTAAGAAATCTCTTGATATCTATTATGTTACTCCTCTATTGTAAATTTTCAGACAACTAATACAAAGGATGATGGGATTTCCAAAAGCATTGTGCTTCTGATGTCTGGCTGGTGTATGGCTGAAAGTTGCAGGATTCCTGTGTATTCCATGGCTCAATAAGTTTTCTTGTTACTCTCTGATTATATACATGTTCATTATACCTTCATATATCTTTCATGTTTCCATGTACTCAATATCTAAGTAGCAAGGAAAAAGAATAGCCTCAGGACTTAATCATTGATTACCATGAGCTCAATCTAAGCTATTTCATATGTTTTCTTCAGTTATGGTAACGAAAGAGTAATTCTTAAGTGCTACCTTTCACACCATATCATCACAGTAATCTATTTGTTTTAGGAATTCAATTAATTGCTCCTAAGTAATAGACCTCTTTCCCACTACCCAGCTCAGTGAAGAATTCTTAAATGCTCTTTGCTAGTTGTTTTTCATTTCACCCTCACAATTTACAGTTTGTTTTATGAAATACATACAGGCCCTGTAATCCCAGCAGCACTTAAGCCAGGATCTCAAGAAAACAACAGCTACAGAGCCCATTTCCCAATGTATTAGTTTCACCTGCAGAGAACACTCTAAAAGATATCAGAATCATCCTCCCAACCAAACATAAAAGACAATCAAACATTCACTTCATAACTAGCCTAAAAACTCCATTAGAATAGTGACAAATCATAAAGAGAGAGCCCTCTCTAATTACAGCTTGGCTAGAAGCTGTAGTCCAAAGATTGGTTAGTGGTTACCCCGGCCGTATTCCCTTGGGAGTCAAAGGGAACAACCTGGGTGTTAACAGTTTTCACCTTTGCAAAAGGAGCATACTTAGATCCCTTTCCTTGTTCAAGAGATTTATATTTACAGTACCTTTTGTAGTGCCCTTCATTTCCTCATTTCCAACACACCTTTATAGGTTTTTCTGTAGATTTAGATTTCCCTCTAGATTTAGATATCCCACTTGATGACTTATTTTTGTTTTTGTTCTAGGACTATCCACGTACAAACAAGACATCACCATTATGGCTCTCCATATTTCTCCGTCTCATCTCCTTCGTCAACAAGGATGAGACTATTTCATCAAACTTCAAGGCAGTTGCATTTCTACCTATTGGAATAACCAAATTAACCCACGAATCTATTAGAGAACAAAACAAACTGATGCAATTATGTTCATCTAAAATTTTAATATAATCAAATAAGAATTGACTTACCACAATATTAAATGCATTTAGTTCCTCTATGATTGAGTCTACATCATTCATCCTCAGGTTATACAACTTTTTCCATGGGAATAATTTATTCACTAGAGACATATATTGGTACAAAGTCCCTAACTTGACCCACAAAGCCTTCGCCATAGCTTCCCCTCATACATTCAACAATATTGAATCTAAGACACACAAACATATTGTGCTCCTTTCCTTTTGATCCAACTTCTTCCATTCTTCATTGGACACTCCCATTGGTTTAGTACCCAGATCTACCATGATGCACTAATCTTTATCTACCAACACATCCTCCATCTTGAGTTTCCATAACTCCAAAATCTCACCATTAAATTTCTCGATCTTTATCTTTCGACTGCTCACCATATTCATTCACCACCAAAATCGATCCCACAAATTTCCCACTGAACAGGGTCTACCACCGGCCTGAGTGAGATCCCTTAGCAGCAAAGGTGTCCCCTTGAAGCAAAAACAACTCCGATACCAAATGTAGGTTTTAACCCCGTACACAAATTACCTGCATGCGAATTCTAAAACATGGAAAATAAACAATGCGAGAACATAACACAAAAAACACATATACACAGATATTTTTCCCTGGATCCCAAATTTGGGACTAAAAGATTGATTTTTTATTATATTCCTTTCATACGCTACAATACATATATACATGCCGAAGCATCCAATACCATGGGTCGAAAACCATCGTGCCGAAAACCATGTGTGAAAACCCTGCACAAAACCATAGGTAGGTTCGCCCACCTAATATAGGGTCCAAAAAATTATCCCAAAACGTTTCCCTGGACTTTGTAGAGGGGGGCTATCACCCCCCTGTGACACCCCACCCCAACTACGTAATCGACACAATGAAGAGGGGGCTTTGCTGCCCCTCTAGCCCCCAATTAACTACATGTACTAGTCGTGGAAAGAATATAACACAACCCAACAACGATCGCAACGACACTTGCGCGAAGTGTATGAATCTACGTGTGGGAGTGGTAGATGTTTACATAGTGAACAAAACATGTACACACGAAGCGAACATGGTCGCAAGCATGACATTGACATCAACATGCAAAATTTGTTGGTGGAATGATCAATCAAGATGGGTGCAAAGACTCACACGAGCTCATGGTGTGAATCCGAGTGCATGTAGTCATCAAGTAAAACTCTCAAAGGAGGCTCCAAAATTAGATCCAGGGAAAAATTTTGGAGGGTATTGTAGCCACTACAACACTTGGAAACACACTAGTGGAACTCCAGGTTCTTTGTTTTGGTTCATTATTAGCACAAGGCCTTGGTATTTTGGGGAGTATTGAATTGTTGTGTGGGTTACTTTGGCTTCCCGACTTACCCCATGGACATACATAGTTCACCTTTTCCCAACTCAGTCAAACACAATCAAAAGTTCTGCTTAATCATAGTGTTTTGAATCTGGGAAGGGTAGTTTAGCTCGTGAGTTGAAGATTTTCAAAGTTTTCATCTCTAGTGTTGCTCCACTACCAGTCGACCTGGATAGTACCCTAATGGATTCATGCAGGAACACACACATTTCTCCACTACCAGCGAGCCTGGTCAGTACCCCACTAGATTTTAATGCTTCAACTCTCTGCGCAGGAAGCCTTTCTCTTCTTTCACCTTTGTATTTTTTTCAAGAGGATTGTGCATAGGAACTTATTTAGTTTTGGGGGTAGAAGATGGATCCTAACTTATTGAGAGAAGAATAGGTTGTTCCTTTAGAGAAACGTGTAAGACCTATGACATATATTTTCTCATTTATATTTCCCCTTCTCTGTTTCTACTAGTTGGAAGAGTTTGAACACACAGAGTAGAAGGCTGAGTACGGGCATGGGGCTTCCTAGTGTGGACATAGGTTCATGGTTGGACCAAACCTTCCCTTGCAGATAGCTTGTATTTTCCCTCAAGACTTCATTGGCCAAATGTTATAACTAGGCACAAAGAATATGGACACAAGGCTGGCCAATTGTTGCAGTGTCACAAGCCACTTCATATCTCAACCACATACTCATTCAAAAGCCAGAACATAGTAGATGGAAACAACTATTTCCAGAAACAAAAATAGTAAGGTATTACAAAACTCAAACAAATGAAAACAAAACTAATAAGGGAAGAAAACAAAATAAAAAAAAAGATAGTAAGCAAGGCAAACAAAATGAAAACAACAAGAAACAAGCAGACTATGTGCATGGCATGAGGTGTAGCCTAGCCTACTGGAAGTAGTCCTTGAGATCTTGGCCATTGGCAGGAAGGTTATCAATCCTCTGTCAAGTCATTATAGACGGTATGTGTGTGGGTCAAGCTTCTCATGGAATTTTTATGGACCAATCCACATAGGCAAGAACTTCGTATGTTTTCCCTTGTCTTCATGGGACTTATCCCATTTCAAAACCAAGTCACCAACACCAAAATTAGCTTTCCCTGCATAATTCTTATCAAACCATCTCTTGATACGGTTCTTGTGGAGTGTCAATTTTTCTTTTTCTTTCATCCTTTCTTATTGAAGCTTATGGAGAGCATCCATCCTATGTTGAATTAGCTGGCAAGGCTAGCTTAGGATGTTGAGATTGCAACAAGATGATGGAGCTTAGTGAAAAGAGTCGCCTTCAATAAGTGGGCCCGCAGGCTATTTTTCGCGCAAGTCTATTTTTAGACATATGGATCATGTCTATGGATTGTAGGTTGCTGTTTATGGATGATTGATCAAGTTGGGAAAAATAGATGGACTTCTATTTTTGATGAAAGTGTGAGTGATCACAGTGTGAGGATCAAGTCTATTTTTAGACTGGCTGTCAAAAATAGAAAAGTCAATATTATTATCTCACAATAATATTTGGACTATAAACTTAATCTTATTCTCTTGGAGCACTTCAGTTTGAGCTACAGAGGTGGCACATGCAGCTGTCAGAAGGAAATACGCTTTTCTTATGATTCAGTTGAGTTGTTGCATGCATGACTTCAGTTAGAACTCAAGTGAGTTGAGTTTAGTGGACTGGAGGTGCAGTTGATGGAGTTGTGTTCAGTTTAGCTTTGTTAAACTGGTTGTATTTAGTCTAACTGGCAAATAGACTAGAGATGAGTTGGGTGAATTAGTTATTAATTAATTCACAAGTTATTAACTCATAATACAACTAATGAATACATCAGTTAACTCAGTTGCATGTCAGTGCATGTTCAGTTCAGCAGGGACAGGTGTTAGAGAATCAGATTGCTATCAGTTGTGACTATAGTTGTGCACCAGATCTTGCACAAATCAGGGGATTGAGTATGCCAATGAGTTTTCCCATATTGTATCTTGTTCTCACGTGATTTAGCCAAGAAAATACGTGGCTGCCTTGGTATTATCATCGGTTCTTGTGCAGGTATTGAGCAGCAGAGGCAGGCAAGCAGCGGAAGAGATTTGAGCCAGTGATTGATTCAGATCTGAGCTGTATTGTGTGTAATAGGTGGAGATGGTACTGGATTGCTTGTGATAAGAATTGTACTTTGTAATGTTACATGACTCAATCATTATTATACAGATAGTTGGGGTTTTTAGCGAGATGCTTTCCCCGGGATACATACTGTGTTAATGTGTGAATGCTCTTGATGTTTTATTGTTATTGATGCTGCTATATTGATGATCAACGTAGAGGAGCTTATGTATTGTGTATGTTTTCCGCAATAGTACATGATCAGGATAATCTCCATTGAATATGTGTTAAATTATTCAAAATTTCTACAATGTATAGCTGAAATAAACAAGAGAAAATAGATGCACCCCTAAACATGTGCCATATCCATGTTATAAAGACCACTTCCGCTGAAAATAATGCTTCCTTGACAAGAAAGAAGGACCATATGGACTAGGACTCTACATGACCATAAATTAATGACATTTAACATTATACATGCATGGTTGTAGCAGTGACATATGACCTCATACATAATTCATATGACCATAAAATAACTCATGATTCATGACTAGATGACTCAATGATAAGTACAATACAAGTACATGGCTCCATGAGAATTTTACATGAATTTTCAATGAATAACATTACTTCTATGATCATGTCCTATGCAGAAATGACTCAAATACATGACATATCATAGCTGATACAAAATCATTAGCCCATAAATATGGCTACAAAAATGACTCCATAAGGCTCCTCCATAACAAGCCTTTCACCATGATGGCTCAATCTAACTATTTATTGGACCTAGTACCAATATGAAATGATAAAACAATTGTAAATACATGGATGTAATAAACTACATATATCATCCCATACATGATTGGTCCATGTCTCATGTCATTTTGGTACATGGTTGAAGTAATGATGGCATTCTATGTATGGATGCACATCTTTTCAACCAACTATTAGTGGAAACCAAAAACATATATGTTTATTAAAAATGTATCCATTTCACTCAATAAAATATGTGTATAACTATAGTAAATAACTGAGTGAAAAACAAAGAAGAAAATGTCAAATGATACATGTAAAACTTATACCATGCATATCTACCCCTGTCCTCAAAATACCTCCAAAAGATAGGTTGATTTCATGGACCTGAATGTGCATGACGTTGAAATCAACTCATCATAACCGTTTCTATAACTGTCATATACTCCCCCTAAGGTTATGCGACCCTCATGAACTCTGCAGTCCTCTATAAGTTTGCAAGAAATAATCATGGACTTCAGGAGGGGATGCTCTTCAATACTTTAAGAGTTTTTGCTCCTTGTTTCTCAACACAGTCTTTGATAACTTCTTTTCTTCCTTCACTGGTTTTTTGCTAGGTCCTCTTTGTTTTTTCTACTTTGATCAATTTTTCCTTGAATAACAAGGCAAAAAATAGTCTCTTGCCATATGGCCAAAAATATGGCATGTATAATGCTCCACATGGCCAAGATATGAGGCAAGCGGATCAAAATTCTTGTTGCACATTCCAAATCTATACCTTGCATACAATGTGCACCTTATTCATTGGTTAGACCTAAAATCTATTTCCTTATTGCCAAACAGGTGACATGAGTAACAATAACCATAAAAATTATGATTATAATTGTCGGTCAATCTCCTTGGTTGTTGAAATTGTTGCAAGCTCCACTAATTTGTGTTGGCATTATGATACATATGTTGTACCTGATGGCAACCCACTCATCTCATATGATAAATTATAGTGCAGCAAAGTTCACGCACTTTCATGCAGAGAAAAGTTCCTTTCATGCAGAGAAACGTTCACGCACTTTCATGCAGAGAAAAGTTCACGCACTTTAATGCAAAGAAAAGTTCACACACTTTCATGCAGAGAAAATTTCCTTTCATGTAGAGAAAAGTTCACGCACTTTCATGCAGAGAAAAGTTCACGCACTTTCATGCAGAGAAAAGTGCACGCACATGGAAATCTTATGGTTGGTTCATGGTATTAGTCCGACAGTTTTTGATCCTATGGTTTTGGTCCGTGGTATTGCATCCAAAAGAATTGAACCCAAGTATTGGGTCTGTGGTATTGTTTCTCAATGGTTTTGGTCCATGGTTTTGAGTGAGGCCTAGCTTATCAAAAGGAAAGGAGATCATTTGGCTAATCACAAGTATTGAAAATCTTAAGAAGAGAAAGATCTGAATTTATGATAATCGGTTGGTGAGACATAGTTGAATCTGAATCAAGGAGAAACTGGAGCATTATAAGTCAGATCTACTGAAGGGGGGGCAACGGCGTAGTGCGCAGGTGCGCAGAACCAGAGAAGAAGCAGGTGCAGAGTTGCACAAACTCGTTATGGCAGAAGTGTGAATATCTGCAGGTTTCCTTCAGTGAAGTTGCAGACCTTTCTTGAAATATATTTTAGCTATCTTTTATCTGTTTCTGCAGAGATATGGGTTTAAATTGTGTCTAGTTACTGGTGTTACTTTCTGGTTACTGCATTCTGAGAAGTTTTTTGTTTAAAGGAGATTGGGTGATGCACATGTACATGATGTTTTGGATCTAGTTTGAAAATTGATGAAATTTGGTCCCTGGAAGGAAAGAGAAGGTAGTAGCCTTCTGTAGGTCAGCACCTACATACTAGCATTTCAGCTAGTACAAGATCTAAGGGGGTTGTATCTCCCTTCCAGAAGAAGTTGGAAAACAAGAGAGGGTTGTAGCTCTCTGCAGGTTGCGGCCTGCGTATTGGTAAAAGACTGTACCAGTACAAAATCATTGTAAGAAGAAGTTTCTAATTGAAAGAAGATAGAGACATATTGCAACAGGTGGTTTTCACCCACATTGGGTTTCCACCTTACATCTTGTGTTCCTTGGTGTGACTGTCTATTTTGTGTTCCTACTCATTATTCTATGGTTCTCACATACAGATTAATGAAAAACATCTGAAGAATAAATTAAATTATAAGTTTGGAAGGTATATGCAAGTTTCAATTGTCAGATCTGAAAATATTTGTATAAATTGATAAGAGGTTGATTATATTGATTCACCCCCCCCCCCTCTCAGTATTATTTCCAACAATTCCTCCAACCAATCCTAATGAATAGGGAGGTTAAAAAAAATTCCCAAATTGGCCTTAAACTGATTCATTTGACCATAAACATGGTTACAAGCATGAATCTACTCATTTCATACCCTAACAAACATAATTACATCTCAATACATCTTTATCACATCAAACATGAGTAATTACATCAAGGAAACTTGAAACTGACCAAGAAAAAGGAAAAAAAAGGTGATTTCCAGGCAAAAATGTAGCGAATATGCAGAAAACGTAGTGTGCTTATAGAAAACGTAGCATGCTTCTCGTAAGTGACTTTTGGAGGGGTTATTGAGCTCCAAATCAAGATCTAAAAAATTCTGGAGAAATATCTGCTTATATGCTACGCCATAGAATCTTCAACCATTGAAAACGACTGCTTCTAGACCTCTAAAAACCATTTCTCCCATAGCTACTCCAAAAACGTAGCATGCCTCTGAAAAACATGGAGAAAGGTGTTTTTTTTGGTACTTTTTGACATTTTGACCTAGCAAAAGCTGTTGACATGGATCTCAAGTTACATAAATTTAATGTACAGGTCATAAGGAATCCAAAAATGTAAACCTTTTTGCAAATGGAGGCCCGCAACAAAAACGTAGCGTGGGGCACGCTACCTTTTTAGACAAAAAATTGTGTAAATGTTTTGGGTTTTCTTCAAAAATAGGCCTCAAAGATGGAGGAATATATCTCTAACCATGAAACTTTTGCAAAAATGGGAAAGGATTTTGCAGATAATGATGCTTTGAAGAAAAACCTCTCTCAGTTTTTTGAAATTGATTTTCATTTTCTCAGAATCCATGCCACAAAATCATGACTAAAACAGGAAATTAACTTGGAAATTTTTTATTTTCTGAAATATGTCTCCAAGAAAGTTTCGTATCTCCCAATATATGATACCGGTATAAAAATTGAAGGAGGCTTTTGTTCCTTGTTCTATTATTCACAAAAAGGTATTTCACATTTGTCAAATTCATCTTCCTTACTTCAGAAACTAATTTTTAAGTAAGATTGTCCCTATTTTTGGCAAATGACCTCAAAACCCTAAAAATTATGCCAATTACATATGCTGATATGATGAAGTCTATCCCTGATATTATGGCTTTTCCTCTTTTCAAGTTAGTGGCAAATGATCTTGTCAACCTTGCATGGTATCCCACTTGCTAAATTTGCTCACAAAACCCTAGGCAGCCCACGTCTGCACATGACCTTTTGATGAATGGTGAAGCATTGATCTCATGGGTGTGATCTGGTTCAAATTTAGACACCTAACATCCCTTATTATATGTCTTCTTCTCACTTTCCATGATTTATATTTGCATAGAAAAACCCTAGATGGATGAAAGGGCAAAAAAACAAAGTTTTACTTGGGAAACAGGGGATTAGGGTTAGTGTCTTGAGGTGGGGGATAGAGGGGTTAGGGAGGAGATATTTTAATAGGAAGAATTTGGGAGTTAGGGAGATGTG
>APFE030613659.1:0-18977 GCA_000404065.3 Pinus taeda | reverse complement strand
AACCCATGCACACCTCTTCGTCACAAAGCAAAATTTGTCAACATAACATGATGACAAAGACATGTCGACAACCAAACCCGAGTGGAATTGATGACAAACACATGTCCACAACGAGGTAAAAAACCATATCCTTCATATACTGTGAAAACCATACCAACCATTGACATCACTCGCGAAGCTGAATATACTAGACATTGAATGTTGACGACGATCACTCCCTTGATAAAGCTAAAGACCTCATTGATCATGATCATTTGAAGACCACTTCAACTTTGAACCGCTCAAGACTCCGCTCATGCTCCACTAACAAGATCATGGTGGATCAATGGTAGTCGACACAATTTTCCTCATAAGATTTTTATAACTATTGTATTTTAATTTACAATGTGTTCAATGTTTGTAAAAGGGACATACACCTAAAAATCTACATACATTATTCGATACTATAAGAAATTATTACTTATTACTTGTGAGTTAATTGGGAGATCAACCTCCTCATGGCTCAAACTTACCTTGAAGGCTTCTTAGTTGTCTAAGGTTTGTCATATAGTTAGCCATTAAACTCTGTTTTTTTTCTTAATGTAATTTTTTTATCATAATTTGGTTATCCATATTTCTAGATAATTCTAAACAAAATTCAAGTTAAGGCTTGAAAGGGTACCACCAAATATTGGGGCCAAGATCCTAGACTCTAATTGGACATCTATCCTTTCAATGTTATTATGAATGGTCATGTCACTAGAACCTTAAACCACGGTGGACAACATGACAAACCACCATTTCAATCATTCTAACTAAAAATTATTGACAATTTAAAGTCTTATTTTAACACCAAAAAATATTTGTAAGAAAGTACATATTTATTCCCAAACCAATTCATCATAAATAACAATAATAATTTAATTTTAAAATCACATCCCAAATAATAATAATAAATTAATTCTAAATTTAGTACCAAGCCAATTTGAAACCCAATAACATCAAAACAAATCACTGCACTAAACCAACTTGAAACCCAATAAGATCAACCCAGCAAAACACCCCCATAACATAGAACCAGGTCAAATACCAGATTGAAACCGCACGACTGGTGGTGCCCCTCAGCGCACAATACCACACATGGTATATGGTGGTGTCCGGTTACAAAAATATATCCTTCCAACCGACGAGGTGGAAGCAACATATATTATTTTCATGCAGCTTTTACTTGGCCATTACTCAATCTTAGGATTCTCTCACTCACTTTGCAGAAGAGATTTGTACTGTTGTCGTTCTTGATTGGACTGTGGTTGAGTCATTGTGGTGATCTGGATTAACTGCGATTCTGGGGTTTCGTTGTACTACATTAGTGTAATTGTCGTGATCTTGATTGACTGCGATTCTGGGGTTTCGTTGTACTACAGTAGCGATCGCTGGAATGGACCAAAAGACGAGGGTGGAGGTGCAGATAGATGGTGCCTGGACGGAGGCAGTGATTGTCGATGCATATGGTCGTGGGCGAGGGCGTCATTACAAGGTACGGAGGCAGTGATTGTCGATGCATATGGTCGTGGGCGAGGGCGTCATTACAAGGTACGTGACGACCGCCACCCTGACAGCGACGCACAGCGATTGACACAAGAAGAAGATGTTCGCTATACCCGAGTCAGACCCATTCCCCCTGAGGCACCCCACAATTACAACTACTCCATCCGAGACGCAGTTGAAGCTTCTGACAAAGGGTGCTGGTGGCCGGGCATCATCACGCAAGCTATGAGCACCAATTCTGAGCTTTTCCTTGTATATTTTCCCCACAATCATATACAGAAAATGTACCATTACTCCAAATTACAGAAAATGTACCATTACTCCAAATTAAGACCTGCTCAAGAATGGCTGAAAGGAAAATGGTACCCGCTACCCTCACAGGTAACATATTTACTGTATTTTTATTATTTTTAGGGCTTTATGTACATTTTTTGTTATTTGGTTATTGCTATAATGGAGAGTGAGTCTATTGTTTATGAGCATTACCAATATAGTTAAGGCATTCCATAAGCTTATGTAGTATGTAGACGTGAATTAAGGGCTTTTTTGAAAAGAATTTTTCTGTCCATAGTAATTAGTATGTCTAAGCTGATTATCACTATTTTATTATGCATTGAGTACATGTAGTTGCATTTAATTAAGTTTTCAGATAATTTTGAAATCTTTAATGTAAAGGTACCTTTTCTTTCTAGTTGATACAAGGCATGGCATTAATAGATAAGATATGCCATTGACCATTCTTCTTGTAAAGTAGGTCTTATTATTATCCATCTACATAAATACATAGGTAGACATCTAACACAGAGTTAGATGTACTTGCTATATTGCCAATCATTATATATTTAACAGATGCATTGCTTCCAACATTGCCAATTAAGGTTGGTTGTGCTGCCCTAAATTATCAGTGTTTTCTATTTCCAGTTGAGCTGGGACTCTAGAAGATGACAAATATGGGTTGTCCATTATGCTCTATTTTAATCCATCTACACAGATGGGTAGCTAACTAATAAATAGGGTTGTTTTTACTTACATCATTGTAGATTGTTGTATGCTTGACGTAGGCATTGATCCCAACATGTCCAAGTAGGATTGACTGTAGTTTCTTAAATTATAATTTCTTTGCATAGATCTACTTGTACATTGTCCCTAGATTAGGTTTTTCTTCCAAATCCTCTATACTGATGAACTAGGAACATTTTAGGATGAACTAGGAACATTTTAAACAGGTAGGATTGCTTATACCTATTATATTGCAAATTTTTGTATAAGCATTTCTCATTGCATTCCCAGGGAAGTATTACAAAATTCTGTGGAAAATTTCATTGATAATTTGTCTTCGTGAGTTATTTAAATCGTTTATTGAAGTTAGAGATTCTGTGAGTCATTGATTAATGAAATGGCTGATCTATTCTTTTCCTTTTTTTAGCAAACAAACAATATCTTATATGAAGGAAAATATCCCATGCCTGCAAATAGTGAGACAACTTCGAAGGCATCATCTCCCTGGGATATGCAAGCTAATGAACAATCTCAAAAGAAGTTTGAAGGAAGGCCCAATAAGAGAAATGACGTGGAACAAAATCAGAAAGGAAATTCACTTTCTCCTCACTCGATAGGTGTTAAACGACTGTATGTTTATGATGATAGAAAGGATGGAAATGATAGAGGCATTAAAGCTACACCAGGTAATGATGTCAAAAGATTTAAAGTTACAGAGTCAACAGAATCTATGGATCAGATCTTAAAATACACCGAGACTCCTGTGGAAAGATGTACAGGGAGTGCAATACTTGGTTCTCCTAGAATTGAGCTTGACAACAAAGCTCAGAGGAATAATCCGTTGAACATGGTGGCAGAGGAAAGACTAGAAACACATGATGAAGAGTTACTGGCATATCATTCTGTGTTAGAGGCCTTTTATGCTTAGTGTCAGTCTCACTTATCCTGGGAACGCCATGATTTCTTGACCAGACTCCGTATTGCATTGCATATTACTACCGATGAGCACGCTGACAAGTTGAAAAGGCTGATTTCTCAGTCCTAATTTCTTATGTTTTTTGCATCTTGTAAAAATGTATTTTATGCAAACCAAAATATTATTAGGGATTTCATCAAAACGTTCACCCTATTGGACAATAAAACTCGATAAAATGATATTGATTTGATCTCCAATGCTCATGCAGGGCGCTGCTGTACAGGAATTTATTTCTGGTGCATAATCTCACACATAGTAATTCAAATTTGGCTTTGACCTTATTTGACAAACTGATGCTTACGTAATGTAGCCTCAGCGATGTAACTATGGAAAGATTATCAGGAATTTGGTGAAAATACTTTCGCTATTGAACCATATTTCAATACCAAAACTGAGGTCAGTTCTATCGAAATGGTCTTCAAAGCTCATGGAGGGCACAAATATACGGAGATTCACATGAATGTTATTTCTTATATAGTATTTTTAAATTTGTGCTTCTGTGTTGTTTTCATGGAAAAGAAAATAAATGAGTGATAAAGCATTTCATTTCTTCTAATTTATAGTGAAACTGGATGATTTTGTTACCTTTGTGATATTAAAAAGGTTGAAGATGAAAAACCCTTTCTCTTTAATTGTGTAACTTATATTGGGATTAGATCTAATTTTCAATATATTTGTCACACTACTAACCCTCTTGACTAAACAATGTTGATCTTGGAATGTTTCTCTAAATGCTTTTCAACCATGGAAATAAAATCCTAAAGAATTATGATTAATTTCTAACCTTAAGATTGAATAGAACATTTGGGTTTAGTTGATATTAATCATTGTTATCATTCTTTATTAGGTTATAATATTTTGATAATGCATTTGCATGGCAATAATCCCAATGTTAAAAAAATTGGAGCATTCACCAAATCAATTAACCCAAAACTGGTGGAACTAGAAAAATATGGTACCAAAAAACTAGTTGACCAAAAAGTACATAAATATTCATATGCATCCATAAGAATCCAAACCATTATACACAAATATGCAAAGTTTCTCATATATATAGCAAGGGTGCATGTAACCAAAATAGCATTGAGTGCAATATATCTTTGAACCAAAATTACATCAACAAAGAGGCTCTATGTAATGTCCCTTCTTAATAAATTTCTTTTAGAAGAGATCAACCATTTTTTCCATTTTGGAGCTAAAATATTTTTGGGGTATAAACTTAGGGAAAGTGGTTCAAATATTAAAGTTAGTGTAATGTGGGTCCACCTATCAAGGAACACACACTTATTGGGAGAAAATTCAATTTTCTAAAGGGTGGTCATAATATTTGGGGCTACCCACAAGGAAAAGTAAGGCAGCAATTATAAATAGAAGGCTCCGGACAAAAATTGCCACCTTTTGATAATTTGACATTTAGACATTGTTTCTCAAGTTGTTCATCTCACAAGTGTTGTTTAGCATAGAGTTCTCCAAGGGGAGAACTCGCCCTTCTTTAGGTGGACTTCAAGTGCCACCCTAGGGAGGTAAATTTGTTGCTACATTTGAAGGGAGGCTTGTGGAATTTTGGGATGACCTTTGAGGCATTACCCTTAGCTAATTAGTGCTCCAAGGAGGATGTATTACAACCTTGTTATGCTTAGAAGAACCTCTCACTCCAAACTTATAAATATATGATCTAGCTTATGTTGACAATTGAGGAATTAACTAATTGAAACAGGTGTATGTCTTTGTTTGTTTTTAACTATTTAAGTGTTTTAAATTGATTTGTTTAGGCTGATATTAGACACACATAACATCTATATAATTCAACAAATAAGCATCAACACATAACAACAAATTTAATGTAGGAGTTCACTCGAATATTGTGGGCTACCTCTGGTTGAGCTTTTGTCAATTTGACTTGGCTCTTTGGGATTATGCCTTCAATTCTTTTACAAGTTCAACATTGGTTATTGACTCAACCAATGGGCGTAGAAAACCATCTATATCCCTACGATGGCTATCATCATTCTGCAAACAGATCTAAGATCCCTTAGACATGATTCCTTCAATGGGTGGGAACTCCTTGATGGCATAAACTCCTTCAGAATTCTTCAACTAACTGCGGTTAATTGTAACTAATTTGGCATAACTGCCCTTTTCTGGCAGTGCGCCATGCTTAAACATCCGGGTTGACCTTAACTATTGGTGTTTGGCACACATGTGATCCGTACTACACCTCGTAGTTAGGGATAATGTTGGGTTGGCTATTTGTTGGTAGTCAACACCCAAACTGTGTGTGGTTAATTTCAATCGGTGGACATGCGACTGCTTTTGGCAACTGTTGGTGGTCCTCACCCCCAAACTGCGATCCATTAAACCTTAAATAGAACATTTGACTGTATTTTGTTAAGAACCATTGTAGCCGAGTTGGTAGTGTGTGTTGAGGTCTTTTCAGTGGTCACGGATTTGAACCCCCCGGGACCCCAAACATAATTTTAGATGACCATTCTAGGGCCACGTGGTAGCCTCTGGGCTTGCCATGTGTCAGCTCCTCATTGGTAACCCAAAATGAATTTTTTGGGGAATATCCAAGGAGTATTCCTTGGAATATTCTTTTTTTTATTATTTCCCAAAAATCAATTATTCTTGGAAATTGTAGTTTATTGAACTTTTCAAATGGAAATAACTTCTTCAGATGATGTCAATTTTTCGAACTATTCATGGCTTAGGAATGAGGAATATGAGATCTATCCGGTCATTGAGGTTCGACACTCTTTCGAACACTTTGAATTTTGAGCTATCATTAAAGTGATGGATCAATATGTGATCACTCCTCCCCATTGGGAATCTTTTGGACCTCAAAACACTCATACATTGTTCTGAACAGTAGATGAGAGCACAATACCCTCTTCTTTGAGCCTTCATACACTTTCCTACATGGCCGGTGCCTTTGAATCAAATCTCCAAGGTAGTTGACACTTCCCTTCATGGACACGCTTGTCCTCGTGTTAAGAATTGTCTTCCCTGAACTCATTCAGAATTTACAGAAGGTAGTTGAACATCGCTTCCAAACCACTTCCATGGTGACCTTTGCTGCTGCAAATATTCTTCATGAGACGATGTCAAAATACAAGAAAAAAACTTGATGACATAAATTCTTGCTCCATCAAAAGAAACAAATTTCACATCATGTGAATCATCATCATGTCTTTACATCTTGTATACAAATTATCAACTAAATCCCAAGCTAACAAAAACAATGCATTTTCAAACATTTGACCCTTCAAGTCAAGCATGTACAAAAACAATTATAATGGTTCTTTTACAAAGATAAAACACTTCATCATTATCTCCCTTTTACAATCTTGGAGACCAAATCAACTCTTCCACGTTCACTTGACATTACATGCATGTTTAAACAAAACAATATGATGGTCGATAGCTTTCCATCAAGTCAATTAGATACATATTCAAATACAAGGAAATCATTAACATCCATGTGTTCATACATTTTGTACTTATGCATGTATTTGATTATTCAACTTTCTATTAAGCACAATCATAAGTACAAGATAATCGATCACATGTATATGTACTTTCAAAGCTGAAATGAATATAATTTTCTGCAATAAAGTAAGTCTACATACTCAACTTTTCCATCCTGCAACTTGCATTCCATTATCAAAGAAATGCAAATAGATGTGACACATTTCTTTTCACATCAAAACAAAACATGTAACTTTAATTGGATAAGAACTCTAACCATTTCTTGCCAATCCACAGCAAAGGTGCTTCCTTTAAGTGCACATCGACATCAACACGTGGATCATCCTTAATCACATCGATTATGGAAACTTCCTTTCCATTCTTACCATACTCTTTCTCCACTTTCTTCAAATTTCATGGAAGCATTGTTGGATTCAGAGTCCAACACCTTTCAGCAATATGTCCTTGCTTATGGCAATAAGTACAACACATGTTCATCTTCTTGACATCATAATTTTCCTTGTCCAATAGACCTTTATCTTCTTGCCTTCTTTCCTTCAAAAGGTTTCCTGTATGTGGCCATTTTCTTCCAACATCTAGAAACACTATGGTTAACCAAACCACAAAAGTAACATGCAATTCTTTTCCAATGTTTATGTGGTAATTTATCATGCTTAACATAATCAAAAGAAGTGTGATTGAAATCAGATTTATACCTTTCTCTCTCACCTTCATTACCTTCATGAGGAGGTGAATCAAATGAAGAAGTAGCTCCCTTTGGAAAACCATCAATCCCTTCAATGCTTTTAGAGATTTCAAAAATTTTTGGTTCAAGTGTATGTTTATGTACATCTTCTTCCTGCAAACGTTGTTTCAAACAATTGCATTACCCAAGAATACAATCTTTACAAACTTGAGGTAGAGAACCTGAAATGAAACTCCTTCTAGGAACTGTTTCAATTGCTTTCATGACTGCTTTGAAACTTTTTCCATAAGATTGTCCATAGCCAAGACCCAAATACTTAGGTCTTTCCTCAACCATTATTGGCTCAACAATACCATGTGCATGTTTTCCCAATCCTTTTCCTTCATAGCCTATTTTGGACATTAACTTGGACACTTTGCCTCTTGTATGTTTTTCAAAACCACCAACATAAACATTCTTAGAAGAAATTGAAGGCAAACATGAATTGTTTACCTCTTTTTCAAGCTGATACTTGACTAAGGCTTCTTTGGTGGCAAGGAGTTGTGTCTCCAACTCATGCATCTTTTCTAGATCCATATTCGCAATATGAATTTGTCTCCATTTCCTGGAATTTGTCAGAAATCAACTGCTTCTCTTCCTCCATGGAATTCAACTTCTCTCGAAGTCTGGTACTCATTTCTCTCCCCATATCCATCATGATGAACAAATCTCGCTTAAAGTATTCATTAAAGAATCTTGTGAAAGAGGAGGATTTGGATAACTCACTTGTAGAAGTTGTCATTATCAAAATTAACAAAAGCACTTCAACAAAATTCACAAAGCTCTCAAAAGAACTTCTCACAAATTTCTGAACTAAATGGCACTAGAATCAAATTCTTATTCAAGTAGCATTTTGCAAACAAACCCTCTTAAGCTTTAAGGATTGTCTTGAGGTCCTTGGGGTAAGGAGAATTCCTTCAGCCCTTCTTCCTTCTTGTCCTCTCCTATACTTATCTTATCAATAGCTTTCCCTTCACCTTTGAAAACTCAAACAATAGTCAGTTTACAAACAATCAAACAGTAGAATTTGACTATTTGAACACCTATCAAGTCAAACAAGAAGAGAGATTTCTCTGTCAATCAAACATCCTGCTCTGATACCACCTTATCTAAAATGAGGGTTTAACAACTTGTTATGCTTACAAAAACCTCTCACTCCAAAGCTTATAAATATATGATCTAGCTTATGTTGACAATTACAGAATTAAGTACTTGAAACATGTGTATGTCTTCGTTTGTTTTTAATTGTTTAAGTGATTTAAGTTGATTTGTTTTTATTGATATTAGACACACATAATAGCCATATAATTAAGCAAATAAGCATCAAGACATAACAACAAATGTAATCTAGGATTTGACTCGAATCTCATGGGCTACGTCTCCTTGAGCTTCTGTCAATTTGACTTGGCTCTTTGGGATTATGGCTTCAATTCTTTTACAAATTCCACACTCGACTCCAATGGTTATTGAATGAACCAATGGGATTAGAAAACCATCTATATCACTCTCATGGCTGTCATTATTATGCAAAGAGATCTAAGGTCCCTTAGACTTGATTCCTTCAATTGGTGCACTAAGATTCCATGAGCTTCTTGATGGCACAAACTTCTTCAAAATTATTCAACCGTCTCTAAAACCTATTCTACTGTGTCCAGTACATATGAGACATCAACAATAGACTGTTCATTTTCTCAAAATGAACACTGCATCCCCGATATAAGCCTTCCTCCACGGATGGCACTAGGTTGCCTCAAACTTCTGTGTCACATCTCGGCCTTTAGAAGCCTTCACATGCTTCTATAAACCCTTGCAATGGATTGAGAAGGCTCATTATAATTAGGAATGATGGTTGGTTCACTCAGAACGGATATTGGTAGCTCCCACAACTTCCTCCAACCCTCGGTGGCCATGAGCTCCATAATCTCCTTGGATGAAAATATCCTTGAAGATGGCTTTTTTAGCTTCTGTGGACTACTCCATTGGCTTCAGAAGGCCTAAATTAGCCTATCTAGCCTCTTGGTTCACTCTGTTAGTTCGAAAATCACTTATGGAGTGCATTTAATGAGTAACTCCTAGTGATCATCCACTACATTTGGCTAACTGCAATTAACTGTAACTAATTTGGGATAACTACCCCTTTTTACCGCTCCGCCAAGCTTGACCACCAAGGCTGACCATAACTATCAGTGTTTGGCATGCATGTGATAGGTACTAAACCTAGCGGTTAGGGATAACGTTGGGTTGGTAGTCAACATGCAAACAACATGCGGTTAATTTCACTCGGCGCACATGTGATCGCTTTTGGGGACCGTTGGTTGGTAAGACCACTGGCGGTCCTAACCCCCAAATCGCAATCCATTAAACCTTAAATAGAACATTTGACTGTAGTTTGTTAAGATCCACCATAGCGGAGTTGGTAGCATGCGTTGAAGTCTTACCAGAGGTCACGGGTTCGATCCCCTAGGACCCCAAACATAGCTTTACATGACCATTCCACGGCCACGTGGTGGCCTCCAGGTTTGCCACGTGTCAACTCTTGATTGGTCACCCAAAAGAAATATTTTGGGGAATATTCCAAAGACTATTCCTTGGAATATTCTTTTTTATTATTTCCCAAAAATCAATTATCCTTGGAAATTGCAGTTTATTAAACTTTTCAAATGGCAATAACTTCTTCATATGGTCTCAATTTTGCAAAAGGTTCGCGGCGCGAGAATCAAGAAGCGAGATCTATCGAGTCGCTCAAGTTTGACACTCTTTTCAACACTTTGAATTTTGAGCTATCATTAAAGTCCTGGATCAATATCTGATCAATTTAGTGCCACTTATTTCAGCTATTTTTGAGTGGTCTTTCTTGGGATAAATTTAGAGAAGTTGCTCCATGGGAAGACTAATTTTTGTGGAGAATTTCGGGGTTAGATATTATTGCCTTTGAGACGGATGGATTTCTCTTTCCATGGCCTACGTAGAGGGGACATTGGAAAAATTTGTGTGGTGTCGGGCTCAGCTCTTAAGTGTTGAAATTTGTGGTAGGACACCTCTCCTACTACACATCAAATTTCCTAAAACACTTCCTTAGTAGAGTGAGTAGGCATAAGGAGGGTTCGAGAAGATTTCATCACTCGGGGACGCAGACTTTGTTCATGAGGGCCTAGTGCCAAAATAGGGAAATTTTGGAAGGTCAGAATTACCCAAATCCCTTCCTATTTTTTTGTGGGTTTGTTGAAAGGAGTCTAGGGTTAAGTTTACAGAATTTTCTGAGTAGTATTTAGGCCAGAAATATCATTTTGTTGAATAGTACATTTTATTATTCAAAGGGTAATTGCATCATTTTGTGGGTTTACGGGTGGTTGGTTTGGGGCAGATCCCTTTCTGGGTTTAGATGAGTATTTTTGGGAGAAGCTACAACTACATTTTCAGGTGATTTTGGGCATCACAAAGGGTCATTTTCAGCATTTCTAGTGCAAGAGTAGTTGCCAATTTCTAGGTTTGTGCAGAAGGATTTTGCGGCAAAGTTTCCTAGCTCTTGCGGTCATCTCCTTCAGTTGGGTTTGCTCCAAATTTCTTATTCAAGCCGAAGTTAACTTGTTCCTTCCTATATGTACTCCTTAGAGCTCATAATTTAATAAAATGTCTCAACTTATTTGCCTAGCTTCTTGATATTTTTGATGGTGCATGCCTATTCATGATTTTATTTTTTATATCCTAGTTCACGTGTCTTTTATTAGCTGTAAATTTCAATTTGAAATACTACAATGGTATCAGAGCCATGATCTTGGTTAGTTGTGGGGTAGCTAACTAGATCATGGGTGATTTTGGCTTGTATGCATAGTGACAGGTTACACTATACACCACCCATGGCTTAAAGGAGATTCAGTATGCAAGAATTTTCGAGTGAAATTCGCTGGAATGATGAGAGGTTGGCTGAGTTGAGGGAGGTGCACAAGCCATGGGAGTACAAATATCTACACCATATGGGGAGAGACGATAAAATGAGGGCACTGGATATCCTCAAAAGGAGTAGACAGGCCAGTGACAGTTAGAGGGTGAGACTAGGATGTGCTTTTGTTGGTGGAGACATGGCTTTAGATATTAGAAGCTTGAGGAGGAGGAGGTCGAGCATGATGTTGGGGGTACACAAGGTCATGAGGAGCACGTAGATACACCTAGTCTCACATAGGAGCCGCCCTTGCGGGAGTTTCCTTTAGTGGCCTCGATTGACATGTGGGTGGTGACAATTGGGCACAAACCCATAGGACCTTCCATTGGCAAGGTGCCAATAGGCATAGAGGTACCGAGCGCTGTGACAAAGTTCCTAGATGACCGCTTCCTACAGCAGCAAGGAAAGCACCTTGAGGAGCATGAGCTAGATGAGGATGTTATGCTTGAGGAGCTACGTATGGTGGGGCAGCTTAGGACTCTTGTTGAGTCCATGATGGAGGCAGATGGCAGGCAACTGCCAAAGTTATAGTACTTACAGTCAATAGCTCTCTTGAGGATTACATAGAGTGGGCCTACAGTATTGTTAGGTGACCTCTACATGTTGGAGGGAGAGTGGTTGAGTTACCTAGACAGATTTTATATGTTGACCACGATAGTGAGATGAGGCAATATGAGTTGCATAGGGCGTAGCACTCAAGAGTCACAGGGTGGAGTTATTACGTATATTGGTGCTCTTACATTTGATCCCTCTCATGGGGTTGGATGGCGAGAGGGGTTGAGCTGGTACCCGATGGAGCAAGCTAGGTGTTAGGATGTATTGATGGCCATATTTCAGTCGGGGCCATGACTTGCTAGAGGGGCTCGAGGGCCAAACTATTTTTGGGATCAAGGTGGAATTCCCCATCACATCATGGATTCATTCGACAATGGTAGTAGTTATTCACTCGATCTGGGGATTGAGGGCACACACCCACAAGTTTATATTAGAATTTTGAGCAGCACTAGTGTATAGCTAGATCGATAGCAGAGTAGGTGGACTCTAAGTGTAGAGCTCCCTCATTCTCCACCTTTCCTTGTTGATGTACCAACACATTCGATCAACAACCTGAAAGTGATGACCCTCGTGATGCTGATCATGGTGCATTTTGAATTTGTGAACTATTTCGTCCATCTATAGTATGCACAACTTGCGAAGATGGTTAAAAAACCTCTTATGAACATGGAAATTGACTTCTTTCCACGAAGTACCATGAATTAGTGATTCATAAACATCTTTGAAAACAATCTCTACTATATATTGTTTAATACTTTTGACATGCACTAACAATCTATTTTGTGGAGTAACAGAAACATTCAAAGACATTCTTGACATCATACCAACTAATTGACTTGATATACTTTCCTCATTCTTCATTACTAAGTGAACTTGCTACAATAAACCCATCAAACTATAATGTGAAAACTGGTGCAACCTAGTTTGATTTTGAAAGTATTGAAGTGGCTATTGATTTGATTAATTCATTGTTTCCTTATCCATCAAATGATGTCTCCATTGATTAACTCTTTCCCTTAATGCATAAGTTTCGCTTACATGTACGAGATACTTTGACATTGCTTTAGAAAATGTTTTGACATGAAAACAAATAGGCTTCCTCTCCACTTGAAAAGAGGCTTCAAAATTGTTTGAAACATGAAATTGTGATACAATACAAGAGAAACATAACACTAAATTTCCTCAATATTGACCTGTATCCCTGTAACTTATAACTCCCAAACTTGGACTGAAATGATACATTCTAACATTAGGAAGAGGAGATTTAGACATCAACTTTAACTCATGTTTTATTCCCTACTTATGAGTAAGATGTTTGGGTTCCTTAAATAGAACTGGAAACGTTTCTACCTTCTTGACCAAAGTATATTTAAACTGATACTCACAACTTCAACAAGTATCCTTTAGATCCTTATATTTTTCTTTTACACACGTGAGTACAAATCTCTTATTTCAACTTATTAATCGCTTCATTTGATTAGAAACAACTAAATTCAAGTGAGTTTTACTTTTATGTTCCGTGACAAGAAATTCAACTCCATCTTTCTTAAGGTGATATTTATGATTTCTCCTATAAAACACTACATTACGATCATAAAGATAAGGACTTCCTAAGACCACTCCACATATGTCTACTCGAACCACATCTAATTCCACTTCGTCAATGTAATTAGCTGTAATGGAAAATCTTAACCAACACTGCTTTGTGACATTTATCTAATTTGATTTATTCAACCAACCTAATGGGTAAGGTATTAGATGATTTAGTGTCTCCAAACCCAAGTTCTTAACTAAATATTCAGATATTAAATTTGCGTGTGATCCACTGTCAAGCATTGTATTTATTTTTGTGTGCTTAGAAGTTACCCTTATGTGAAATAGTTCAACTCTTTTATCCTCATTTGAAGGATTTGTGTTTCATGAAGATGTAGTAGTATTAGAAATTGAACTACTGCCAAAAGTTTTAGCTGTTGAAACTATGGCAGTTATCATCCTTTCATCACCTGAATTGTAGCCTAGATCTTGTTGGATTGTTGCATTTGCTTTCTTTTCAGCCTTCTCCTTAAGGAACTTCTTTGGCTCAAGTTTGGGATGAAGTTTCCAACATCTAGATTCATCATGACTTATTCTCTTGCAATGGGTACAAGTAGATCTTTCCTTCTAAGCTGTCGTTGATTTCTTTCTCTTCGAATTGTTCTTCCCCTTACTGTCATTTTAATCATTGATTTCCAACTCTTTGGATGATTGTGGTGGAAACTTGAATTGTTTTCCACCTAATCCAATATGTATGGCTTGAACTCATGCTTCATCAAAATCATCAGGATTAAACATCAATAATCTATGATGCAAATATGAATGTAAAATGCCGATGTATTTTAATAAAGTTTCACATGTATCCAATGAAATAACAAGCACCAATGATTTCTTTCTAAACTCATGAGTAAACTCCTCAACAATTTTCCCTTTACCTTACCTCAAGTGCTACCAATCAATAACATCTTGCTACATGTATCCTAAAGGATTGAATTGTTTCCTAAGAGCTTTTAAAAACTTGGACCATGAAGAGATGACTTTATCTTTCCGCTTTACATCTATTTGAGTTTTACTTCCCCACGAGATTAAAGTTGTTCCCCCCATTCTAAGCGTAAGTAACTGAATTTTCGTTTTATCGTCAAATGTTCTGAATACGACAATGCGCTTCTAACTCCTTAATCCATTTATCTAACTTTTCACAATTCATTTCGCCATCATAAATAGGTGACTAAAATTTTACATCAAGTTTCAAAAGAGATGCTTTCTTAGGTTTCTTTTCTGTTTTAGATTCTGAACCCTTAGAAGAAGAAGAAGAAGAAGATTATGATGATTATGGAGATGATGGAGGTTTATGAGCCTTGCCTTTACCTTTTCCCTTCTTCGATGTATTTGAAGAAGAAGTTGCATCTCTCACCTTCTTATCTTTGTAAATTTCTCCCAACATATGTTGCATACTCAAGAATGATTTTTGAAACTCTTCGTCACTCATCTTAGTTTTAGGAGTTTCACTTTCATTAGATTATGTTATGGTTGATTTATGAGCGAATTTTCGCTTTCCAATCTTTGGATCAATCTCCTTGAGGGTTCCTTCTCCATGTTGTGACCTAGAGCTCGTTAGCATTCACTCGAAAAATTATACAAACACAACCTACTCTCATACCAAATTATATGGTGTGAAATGAATGTTAAGTTAAAGTGCTTTAACCATGAGAATCGATTAAAAAGGGATGAATTGAGAACATAATTAAAACATGAGAAACATGTAAAAAAAAGTAATAAGCAACAAAAACACAATGATACCAAACAACAATATTGATTATAGAGTTCTTATGTGATGGACTATATCTCTGGGTCCACTTTCAAGATGGGTGTTCGCTTTATTAGGATTGAATGTGAGGAGATCGATTAAGCAGATTGATTTTACATGCAGGCACTTTTGGTCACCTTCACAAGAAATCTCTCTAAATTAGCTTTCCAACGCCTATGACAGTTCCCAATTTCGACTATGGATGCTCCTATTACACTGAAAACAAAATTTTGTGTAACCTCTAGAATCTCCACACTAAGCTCCAAAACCTCTCTAATGCCCTTCTTCATGAGGAAAAGGTGAATTTATAGTTTTTTTTTTTGGTTCATTTGAGCTCTCCATTGCTAAGTTTAGGCATGAATCAACTCAGTCTAACCACTAGGGACACCTCAGGCATAGTCAGAAGGTGTTGGCATTACGTTAAACGAATATTAACAATAAAAAACCAAAACAACACTTTGGATAAGCACAAAACTGGTGGCGGTTTGCTAATCGGGTGGAAAAAGGTGATGGACACCATGTGAACAATCACGTTCTAACTGCAGGTTTTCATCCAGCGGATGATCTCCGACGGTTCCTGCTACTGGCACAATCTTTCTGCAGCATGTGACAACCTCTGCTGACAGTTCCTCTGCCCACGCTCTTAGGAGCTACAGTTAGTTTGATTATGCAGATAAAGTCTGTTCACATGCTATGGTTACCATTGATCCGTTGTGGTGTGAACTTCCGCATCTGCAACCATTAATTGTGCACTGCTCACATGACAACGATTAGTTATAAAACCCCATGTGGTGAGGCTCTGAAACGGTTAACACTGACGGTTAATCCGGGTCCACTGAAATGGCCCGATGTCACGGTGAGCTGCTCACGTGGTTAGGCCAATGGTTGGAGCCATTTTTAATGCATTGTAATGCTTTAAGTGGTTTGGCAATGGTTTATGTGTTGTAATGCTTATTACATGACCCGAATGGGTTTTCAAACTTAGGATTAATACATTTTATTGCATGGATTAGGTATAGGTTAGGGTTTAGGTGTATTAGGATTTAGGACTTAGGTTTATGTATTACATCACTTTGATTTTCATAATAAAACCCATGCACACCTCTTCGTCAAAAAGCAACATTTGTCAACATCACATGATGACAAAAACATGTCGACAACCAAACCCCAGTGGAATTGATGACAAACACATGTCCACAACGAGGTAAAAAACCATATCCTTCGAAGAGTGTGAAAACCATACCAACCATTGACATGAGTGGCGAAGTTGAATATACTAGACATTGAATGTTGACGACGATCACTCGCGATGTTGATAAAGCTAAAGACCTCATTGATCATGATCATTTGAAGACCACTTCAACTTTGAACTACTCAAGACTGCGCTCATGCTCCACTAACAAGATCCTTGTGGATCAATGGTAGTCGACACAATTTTCTTCATAAGATTGTTATAACTATTGTATTTTAATTTACAATCTCTTTAATGTTTGTAAAAGGGACATACACCTAAAACTATACATACATTATTTGATACTATAAGAAATTATTACTCATTACTTGTGAGTTAATTGGGAGATCAACCTCCTCTTAATGTAAATTTTTTTTTATCATAATTTGGTTATCCATATTTCTAGATAATTCTAAACAAAATTCAAGTTAAGGCTTGAAAGGTGCGGATACCACCAAATATTGGGGCCAAGATCGGAGACTCTAATTGGACATCTATCCTTTCACCCTCCTATGAGTGGTCATGTCACTAGAACCTTAAACCCGATGGACAACATGACAAACCACCATCTCAATCACTCTAACTAAAAATTATTGACAATTTAAAGTCTTATTTTAACACCAAAAAACATTTGTAAAAAAGTACATATCTATTCCCAAACCAATTCATCATAAATAACAATAATAATTTAATTTTAAAATCACATCCCAAATAATAATAATAATTTAATTTATAATAATAAATTATTTCTAAATTTAATAACCAATAAAACACTAAGCCAATTTGAAACCCAATAACATCACAACAAAACACTGCACTAAACCAACTTGAAACCCAATAACATTAAACCAGCAAAACACCCCCATAACATAGAAGCAGGCCAAATACCAGATTGAAACTGCACGACTGGTGGTGCCCCTCAGCGCACAATACCACACATGGTATATGGTGGCGTCGGCTTACAAAAATATATCCTTCCAACCGACGAGGTGGAAGCAACATATATTATTTTCATGCAGCTTTTACTTGGCCATTACTTAATCTTAGGATTCTCTCACTCACTTTGCAAAAGAGATTTATACTGTTGTCGTTCTTGATTGGACTGTGGTCGAGTCATTGTCATGATCTTGATTAACTGCGATTCTGGGGTTTCGTTGTACTACATTAGTGTAATTGTCGTGATCTTGATTGACTGCGATTCTGGGGTTTCGTTGTACTACAGTAGCGAGAGCTGGAATGGACCAAAAGACGAGAGTGGAGGTGCAGATAGATGGTGCCTGGACGGAGGCAGTGATTGTCGATGCATATGGTCGTGGGCGAGGGCGTCATTACAAGGTACGCTACGACCGCCACCCTGATAGCGACGCACAGCGATGACACAAGAAGAAGATGTTCGCTATAGCCGAGTCAGACCCATTCCCCCTGAGGCACCCCACAATTACAACTACTCCATCCGAGACGCAGTTGAAGCTTCTGACAAAGGGTGCTGGTGGTCGGGCATCATCACGCAAGCTATGAGCACTAATTCTGAGCTTTTCCTTGTATATTTTCCCCACAATCATATACAGAAAATGTACCATTACTCCAAATTAAGACCTGCTCAAGAATGGCTCAAAGGAAAATGGTACCCGCTACCCTCACAGGTAACATATTTACTGTATTTTTATTATCTTTTTGGGGCTTCATGTACAATTTTTGTTATTTGGTTACTGCTATATTGGAGAGTGAGAGTCTATCGTTTATGATCATTACCAATACAGTTAGGGCCTTCCATAAGCGTACGTAGTATCTAGATGTGAATTAAGGGTTTTTTTGAAAAGAATTTTTCTGCCCATAGTAATTAGTATGTCTATGTTGAAATTTGGTACCGGAGGACAGGTGGTTCCCTTAGGCTTTGATCTTTGGCCTAGGGAAAAGTGTCCAAAAGATTTTAATTTTTCTCCTAAAGTAACTTTATAATTTTTTTAAAGTTAAATCCAATTTAAAAGTGACTTTAAGTGATAAAGTTACTAAAGTCTAATTTTAAAGTGACTTTAATAAAGTTAATGTAAAATTAGAAAGGAAAAAGTGACTTTGGAAATAAATGACTAAGTGGGTCTTTATTAAAGTGGGTGAATTAAAAAATAGAAAGGAGATTTAAAAGTGCATTTAATCTCAGCCATTGGATTTAGAGATCATCCAAAAGTCACTTTGGAT
>APFE030613654.1:122480-139494 GCA_000404065.3 Pinus taeda | reverse complement strand
AGTGTGCAAGTGAAAGGGTTTTTCATGAATACTTCTATTTGAAGTATATTTTATGTTGTAAGGGCTATGGTTATGATATGATCTGAAATATCTTGTGCATCTTGAATACAATGTTGGTTCAGGATCATGAGACTTGAAATGACTTATCATTGTATGATCTGATAATGGATGGGCTAGATTTGAATGCTAATGCATGTTTTATTATTTAAATGTTATGATCTGGGTATGTCTGATGTATGGAATAGCAAAAAAGTTATAATTTATTATTTGCAGATCTATATGTTGGTTCGCCTTGGTGAAGGTTCATATACACGCTGGTTCTGAATTTCCAAGTAGCGTATGTAGAATAAAAGCCTGTTGTTTAGAGATGACTAATCTATCTGATCAGTGCTGTTGTTTTACTGCTATCTGTTAATAATGTCTTTGTTAGATTTGAAAGTAGAACTGGCTGTATAAGGAGATTGAGTCTGATTGATTGATTAAGTGAGAAGGGTGATCTTTGCTGTTGGCTATTTAGAACTCTATAATTTGATAGTAGATATTCAGAATGTTATTGGTTGATATAGTTTTTGGTTCATAAGTTTTATGATTCAATATTTTTAGAGGTATTCATAGGTTGGGTTAAAGGAAGTATCGTATACATGCAAGTTGGCTTCACTGAAGTAGCATATAAATTCTGACACATTAATTTTGAGGTTGCAGTTGGTTCTGGTTGTTATTGCAATGTTTTGGGATCAAATCTAAGTTCTAGTGACAAACATATGACTATTTAGATTGAATGATTGTTGGTAGATGCAATTATTGCAATGGTGATTGATTCTAAACTTCAATGTTTTTGATGGGTCCAGTGTGAAAATTTGATGAAATGTGGCCTTCATATTGTGTTGATGTGTACCAGGAGTATCCAGTTTGAAAATTTATGAAACGTGGTCCTTGGAGGAAAAGTGAAGGTAGTAGTCTTCTGTAGGCCAATGCCTACACACTAGTAATCATATCAGCCAATACAAGAGCTAGGGGGTTGGAGCTCCCTTCCAGTAGAAGTTGGAAAATGAATGAAGGTCGTAACATTCAGTAGGTAGATTCCTATGTACTGGAAAAGTGTGCACCAATAAAAAAATCGTGAACAATTTTTATTATAAGAAGATTGAAGACTGAGATGACAACAACGATGGTTTTTTCCCACATTAGGTTTCCACCTGAAAAATCCTGGTGTTGATGTGTGTTTATTTATTCTGTTCTTACTGCATATGTTTACTACTTAATGCATCACACTTTGATTTAAGAAAAATAATTAGTTGTTTTATCAAAGTTTATTATCTATACACTGGTTTCATTATTTAAAGGTGCAGACATACGCTGATTGGATTTTGTAAAATAGCGTATGCAATTTGAAAAGAAAAAATCATTATTATGAAAGTGTAAATACTGATTCACCCCCCTCCCCCTTAGTATTTTTCCCAACACAAAGTTGCAGTATTGCAAACGTAATTTTGTATTAAATTGAACTTATAATTATATCGGGTCCGGATATTGGAGTGAATAGCATGTTAGAGATCATAGATGAATGATTATTGGAAGTTGGAGATTAGAGGCCTTTGAATATCAACAAATCGGAGTGGATGCCTTTATCGTAAATTTGTGATTGACCGTGAATGATTATCGCATATCGAAGATTGGAGGATTTGAATGGAGACACATAACAAAAAATGTTGATATGGTATCTCCGATATGTTGGAGTGGAGTATTATGTGGCATGTGGGATCCTTTGACAATGCTTATATATAACAGTCAGAATTAAATTTAAAATATAATACACTGGAATCTTTTAAAAGTGCTGCCACTTATGTGTTTTAAAGTTTATGTATGTTTGATTATTGCATATCGAAGATTGGAGGATTTGAATGGAGACACATAACAAAAATGCCGATATGGTATCTCCGATATGTTGGAGTGGAGTATGATGTGGCATGTGGGATCCTTCGACAGTGCTTATATATAACAGTCAGAATTCAATTTAAAATATAATACACCAAAATCTTTTAAAAGTGCTGCCACTTATGTGTTTCAAAGTTTATGTATGTTTATTATTATAAAGAGCCAATGTCCTATGTATCAGAATTATGGTATCTAAGAATTCTAAAAGAGTTCCTTTGATGTCATAACTTTGAAAACTTCGATATGAATCTATTATGAAAAGGTTTCTCTGACCAATAAAATACAAGCACTGATAAATGGGATCAAGACTTATGATATCAGAGATTTTGAAAGAAATATTCTGATATTAATAAGTTCTGAAGTTCAATATGTCATAGCCACTTTTTGGAAAATATAGCTAGTAATAATAATAATAAAGATCCTGGTCTCAGGGGCTATAAATATTGAACATTTATACAATTGATTAGGTTAGGGTAGTGAAAATGTTCGATCATCGCCTAGGCAACATTTTCAAACCAAATATCCAAATGAGATCAAACAAGTTATGATAGGAAGATAAGAACAAAACCAACTCATTCATAGAATCCAAACTCTCAAAATCAAATAGTAATATGAACAAACATCTAATTAAAGGGTCTCCATAGTGAGATTAAGTAATAATGGGGTTTTGTTTAGTACTACAATAGTCCTATATGAACAAGAGATAACTGCTATTGAGACATGATGATTACCAAATATGAGCACGATGATATGTTTTTGATCTACAAAGAGCATGACTTTTCAGTAACACTTAGCCAACTCTTCCTCCCTTGTCTGAGCTCCCAGAGTGTGGAATTGAGATAAGGGCTCTTGGGGTTGAGGGAATTCTGGACAATAGGGTATCACCCCTATCTGTTACCCATAGGTTTGGATCAGTAGCTCACCCTATCTTCTTTGCAGAGTATACCCCAATTGGCATCATACCCACAAGTAGGGCTTGTTGGGATTATCCCTCCCCATCTGGCCAATGAGTTGAGGAGGCTTGGAGGAATGTGATCCTTACCTCTTGGTAAGTCGAGTATCTCGTCCAAGATTGGATTACGATGCAGGTATTCTACCACATGACTATTGAGGGTCATTGTTGGGAAGATTAGTAGTTAATAGGATGGGTTGAGTAATATTCCCCCTATATCACCTAGTGCTTGATATGGGGTTGTAGTAGTAGCTCCCCCATGAGATTTTAGGTTAAGTAGTATCTCCCTGATGTGGTTCTAGGTTGAGATGTACTCCCTAATGATATGCTCTCCTATGTTGATGTGGGTTATAGATCTGAATCCTTGTCAATATTCCCTGGTAGTACCCTGTTGACAAAGATTCCTGGTAGTAGCCCACTAGCAGAGATTCTAGGTAGTAGCCCAATGAATAGAGGGTGGTAGCGTAGGCTCCTCTCTAATGAAAAATTATTCTTCTAGATTCAAGAATATTTAAGATATGAGTAGGTAAAATCAAGAGATAAGCATGAATAAGAAAGCTATGAATTGAGATTACGAGATACTTGAGATTGGATATGATTTGATGATAGGATACACATGAAATGATGTTGGTGGAATTATCCCTAGTTGAGAGGGAGTGTTAAAAATATGAAATTGCGGTAAAATTCTACATTTTAAAGATCACCTGATAGAGATAATTATTGCATTGAATTCCTCTTTTCGATAGGATGAAAATCGACCTAAATATCACTCAAATCAGATAAGGGAAAGTGTAATTATGAAGAAAATCCCACTTGTGCACATTTGATAAGATTAGCCCTAAAGCAAAGTAGACCACCTTGAAAGGTTATAAATAAAATTGACCTATACCTAATTTGGAAACAATAATGAGACACTTTTCTATCTTGTTTTCGACTCGCATAGGTTTGAGTCTCATCCATGGAAGATTAGCTTCGCTTTGAGATGAATTGCTAGGTCCAAAGCTCACATCTTTGATTCAGGGTTTCGGGACCTAGTTGCAGGCAAAAAACAAGAAGGATTCAACTGTAGTTGCACACAAAGAAGATCATCCATACAAATGGAGAATTCCATTCACATGAAAAACTCTCCATCCATGCGTCTGGGGGTTTAGGGTTTCCGTAGTCTAGATCTGACCCCATTCGCTTGCATGCCAGGGTTAAGGGAGCAATTGGGAAAGCTATAGTCACTCACATGAAACCTCTTATGTGTGACCAAGATCTAAAAGATGCAATCTTATTATTCCAAAGATTTCACTCAGTGACCACAGGGTTTGGAAGTTGACTGCAGATAGTGATAATTCATTACAGTCTTTAGAATAAGATTTTTGAGCATATACATTGTTGGATTCATTTCATGGGTGTTGTAGTTGTTTTTCTAGTTAGTTGCATAGATGAATATATGGACCATTCTACTCTCTTTTTCTGAATTATTTGATGACAATCTAAGAAGAAGAATTTCAAGGGTTTTTCCCATAGTGGGTTTTTCCTTGGTCTCCGACCAATCATGGCATCTCTATGTGTGAATGCTTTTCTTGTATTGTTCCTTTATGTTTTGCTATATTGATAATGACGATATTGTTCTTTCTACATAGTTGCATATGATGATAAATAATGATGTAAATATGAATAATGTTATGATGTTATGGGGTGAACTTAATGTGTTAATGAAGAAATGCAGTTATCAAAGCAAAGAACAATATATCCCTATGAAAAACTAAGAACTTGCAGTTATCGGTCTTCTGGTATTTTGGAAAGATAATTAAAATATTTTATATTCATAGACAACTATTGTAATTCATTTATTGATTTGGGTAATTAGAGAATCGAGAGATTCTCATGATCGATTATGCTTCAAACATACATGTATAGTAATTTGTAAAAGAGAAAGCCCTCTACCTCATAGGGAGCGACATGAACACTATGACTTTGGAGAAAACTGTGTAAAAAAAAATCATTCCTAAGATCAATGCAACTAGACCTTTGATTTGTTGCATCTTACTTATTTATTGATTAGCTAGTGAGATGCATGTACTAGTTCCCTGCAAAGGAGGAAGGGCCCTCCTCTTTGCCAGGTATTATTGAGTTAGTAAGGTATTATAGATGTATGTTTAACTTCTCTCGGCTTTGATGTGTAACTATTTCACTGTCACTGTTATTGATCTTTCTATGCATTGTAGTTACTGGCTAATTGAATTGTAGAATAATGGTTTTAGTTAATTGTGTAACAACTTAAGTTCCAAACTGGTTCACTTATGATCATGTGTTCTTTATGTTAATTCATTGTTACAATTTGGAGAATCATTTTGATGCATTATTGTGTGCTTGCTACAGAGTGCTTTTCAATTTGATTGAATGTGTTCTTTTATTAAATTGAGATTCAAGTGGATGAGTGCTGCTTTTCTTCTACAAGGAGTGAATGAGTGATTAATTGATTTATGTGGGTGTGATAATGATGATTTTCTAGTGCCGAGAGTGATGATTGCACAACATTTTAAGAATTGATGTCACTAGAGCTAGTTATACATTGTTCTCACATATACTTTTCACAATAGCTTGAAATGAAAAAACCTACCCTAGTTGACAGTTTAGGTTCCTCATTTGAAAGACAATTCATTTGACCAACATTTTGGCACCGTTGTTGGGTAGGCTATTATAGGTGAATATGTGTGACTAGCATTGCTTGTATGCATTTATTGAGAGTGTGTTAGATGTGTTCCTGGATTTGAGTGGTAAGATGAGAGGTTCTATGCATCACTTAGACACACTGAAGTGGGATCAACCTTATAAGGATCCAGGGCACATAGGATTGCATTACATGAATAGAGAAGAAGAAAAACATGGTGCCCCCAAAGAAACTTACCGTGCAGGTAGAAGAGGACATGGGAGAAAGAATCAAGATTTGGGAAGAGTAACATACATATAGGAGTTGATTTCAAAAGCTAAAGAAAAATCATCCACTCAAGGGACAATATCCAAGAAGAAGGGATCAAATAAATCTACTCCAAAAAGGGTAACATCTCCTGAATCATTTGTGTTGGGTACACACATCAGGGAGGTGGAATTTTATGAACCCTCAGCTTCATAGGAAAGCCCAAGAGTATCTAGTCCATCTATGTCAATAAAGGAAGAATATTAAGGCTTGTTAGAAGGATAAGATTACACGTATGAATGTAGCTTGGAATTGAGTCCAGAAGAAAAACCACCTTATTATTACATCCTGAATCCAAGTAGTGATGTGAAACAAACACCTGATCACTCTATTGCAAGTAGTACTGTGAAACAACTTGCATCACTCTATTATAGGCAATGCTTTGAAACAGCCTGATGATCATTTTGTTGTGGGTGATGCTGTGAAATAACATGTTGATCATTCTATTACAGAGAGTGTTGTGAAATGGTTTGAACAACCTGAATCATTTGGAAAATTTGAATAGCTTAGGTAGCCTAAGAAACTAGTGGGGGATTCTTTTCAATTGAGGAGGAAACCACTTGTTGACCCTAATTTGTAAACATTGAAAGAGGAAAAGATGGTAGAAGAAATAGTTACTACCTTTGAGTTTCCAAATGGAGAAGTGTAGGGGTAATATCCAAAGAAACATATTCCTTTGTTAGCCCTTCCAATTTTCCAAGGTACTGTTAGTGAAGATACAAATACATTCCATTTTATGCTTGATGACGTATGTAGAAGTTATGATTATGCATCCAATGCCCATAAACTAACGTTATTCCATGCTACCCTAAAAGGAGTAGCTTTGAGTTGGTTCATGGGATTAAAAGGTTTATCTATTTCTTCATGGGATGATATGAAGAAAATTTTCTTAGATAAGTATCATGACAACTGTAGAATAAGGGATTAAAGGGAAGAAATAATCAGAATGTCCTAGTGAGACAAGGAAAGTTTGGAAGAATATATAGAACATATCCATTATAATATGTGAAGATCCAAGCATAATAATATAAGTAAGGACATTTTGAAGACCATTTTGATTAGAGGAATGAAGGAGGACCACATATATATTATTTATCTTATGGGAAAGGGGGATATATCTAAGGAATCTTATGATGGCATTTTTAAGATTTAGTGGAGAAGTTCGAGAGGATAAAAAAAGGTAAAGTCTTAAAATGATATGCCTTTACCAGTGTACACAAGGTATCCAATGGCAGAGTAACTAGGGAAAATATTAGGAACCCGTAGGAGGAATTTAAAATTGATATTATGAGTTCCCTAACTTCTCAGTTTGTTATGTTGTAGGAAAGACAAAATCACAATGAAGTAGAACAAGTTTTGTCCATATTTTTCCCTGAGTGCAAAAATAAGCACTCTCTTAGGGAGTGCCCACTTAACAACATAGGGCCTTGTAACATCTGTGAATGGAAACATTCTATAGAGTAGTGCCCATCATTTCCAAGAATAAAACTAGTCTACAAGGAATTGAGGGAGGAAACTGGAAAAAAAACATTCTTCATTGATTCCAAGTAACCATGGAAACCTCGACCATATGGTATGATTCATGATCTTTTTTCATATTTTAACTCATGGTCTAATTTGTATGATTCTAAAAAATTTCATTAGCAGATGCAATACCTTATAGCACCATGGTAGCTCCCTAATCCTTCATTGGTTCAGTATCCAATCGCATGGCCCCAATGGAATTCTCTTCTAAACAAACCTCTTCCATGGCCTCAAGTATGGATAGGAGCCACTTTTTATAATCAACCACCTGTTCCATTTCCAATATAGCAACAACAATTGCAACTTCCCTCTAATGTGCCAGTAAGTAGTCCTCCTTTGCAACCTAAATTTCTTGTACAACCTAACCCTAACCCTAATAATAAGGCGATGAATTAGATTGAAACATTAATTCTTCTCACTTACTATATATCACATATGGAATGAAATTAAGTACGATTATGATCAGTGAGAATAGTGAATTCGAGAGTTCCCCTAGTTATTATAGAAGATGAAGAAACTAATTCTCTAAAGGGGGAAATTTTGATTCAAGATTCATTTGGTAGACAACATGTTGAATCAGCCAGGGCCAAGATCATTGTGACAAATGGAACAATTGTAACAACTGATGTTTTGGTTCCTATAATAGCTAAATTGTCTAAAACAATTGATATAGCTATCATTGCTATTACTACTATAATAACTGAGCCCTCTAAGAATGTTGTCGATATTACTGTTGGATGCTCTATAATAGCTTAAGCTATTGTTAATACTAATACTATTGTACACACACAATATCTTGAAATATTAATTGTAGTAAGATCTACCCTTGAACCAAAATATGAATTTTTAATAGAATTGAAAATTTTGTATGTTCGCATCCCACTACAAGCCATCTGAGATGTTCTAATTTATGAAAAAATGGTGAGGGAGAGCCATATGATATGTTCCAATTTATGAGAAAATGGTGAGGGGGTTATGTATAAATAAAACTAGAAGAAGATTTAGAGATCATCCTACTGCGCATATGGTACGAAAATTGTCAACATTAATGTTAGGAAAAGTTCCACCTACCAAGTATGAGGATGCAAGAAATCCAATAATAACTGTTTACATTGGAGGAATTACTATTCCAAATACTCTAATTGATTTAGGAGTTACATTTAACATAATGAACAAGGATACTTTTGAATTATTTTGGTTCACCAATTTAAGACTAACCTTGACAATATTAGAGTTGGCTAATAAGTCTAAAATTCATCCTAAAGGGATATTGGAAGACATTGTTATTTTAGTTGATTCTTGGGAGTACCTAATAGATTTTGTAGTATTAAAACCTAAAAATCACCTAGGATTTCATCCCATGATCTTAGGAAGATCCCGAATGGCTATTGTAGATGCCTTTATTAACTACAGATTTGGGTTTATGACCATATCTGATGAGAACACAACCAATAATATTTTTCTTTATCTGCTAGCTAAACCGAGTGTGGAATGTGATAAATCTTTATGGATTGAATTTAAATTGGAGGAGAGTGATACACATCCAATTCTCACCATTGGGAAAGCCTTATATTTTAAAAATGAGACCGAGGATGATACCATTAAAATTTTTATTAATGACCCATATGTTGTTACACATCTAGTATCTTGATTGTTGAGTTCTATAATGGACAAGTATTATGAGGAAGAAACCACTGATGATCCTACTCTAGAAGAGATAGCTATCGCACATATCCTTAAGAGTATTCCACTTGAGATAGAATCTCGAAAAACCTTGAATATCCATTAGAGGAAATTTCAACCTAAAAGTGACCATGAATTTTTCACATGCATAATGTGTAAACCAATCAAAATCATTTAAATCTAAAGAGAGATACATGTAAATATTTTGGAGGGAAAATAAAAATAACAAATTTTTTTAATTGTATTTTTGGCTTATCTCCTTATAGGCTTACTCAAATTTCAACTGTAGAAACTCGTTAGATGCAGAAGTAAATTCCACATCCAATGAGTGTCTTCAATTGAAATTTGGGTAAAACTATTAGGAGATAAGCCAAAAATACAATAAAAAAATAGTTATTTTCTTTTCCCTCCAAAATTCCTAACTCTTATTTTATTATTTTTCCTTAGGAGGCCACTTTTAGGCTACAATTTCCTCTAATGAATCCCAATTTATCCCCTACACAAACAAAAAAATTGATAGAGTTGTCGAGAAAGTATAAAGAGGCCTTTGCATGAGACTATAAGGACATGAAGGGTATATATCTAGGTTTATATATCATCACATTTATTTAAAAGAAGGATCCCATGTTGGAAAACTTAAATGAAGAATGAATCTTGCCTTGAGGGATGTTGTCAAGGAGGAGCTTCAAAACGTTTTGAATGCAAACTTTATATACCCATTTTCTAACAATTGAAGGATATCTCTACTTGTGATTGTTCCCAAAAAGAATGATAAGTGGAGAATATATGTCAATTACATGGAGCTTAAGAAGGAAACTCAAAAGGATCATTTCCCACTATTATTTATTGTCCAAGTCCTTGATACCCTGACAGGTAAAAAGTTTTATTTTTTAATTCCCCGACAAGTTTAGTGGCTATAAAAAGATCTAGATTGATCCCGAAGATCAGGATAATACCACCTTCACATTCCCATGGGGTAAATTGGCCTATAGAATCCTTATTTTTGTTCTCTATAATGCACCAAGAACATTTCAATGTGTCAAATTTTTGGAATTTTTTATGGATGATTTTACACCTTATGGTGACAAGTTTTATGAAGCATTAAGTAGTCTTGAAAAATTACTTGAGTTCTGCATACAAGCTCATCTCTCTCTCAACACCAAAAAGTGTCACATGATGACGAATGAAGGAATTGCACTTGGACACTATCTTTTTGCTACAGGTATATTGGTAGATCAAACAAATATTGAGGCAATTATGAATATCCCTACTGTTAAGACACAAAAGGAGGTATGTATATTTTTAGGGCATGCAGGTTAATATAAACGTTGTATAGAAAATTTACTAAATGTTCTTCTCCATTGTTTTACCTATTAGTAAAAGACAAAGTTTATGTGGATTGACAAGTGTAATAATACTTTTTTAGAGCTTAAAAGATGTGTAACAACAACTCCTATATTGCAAGGACCAAACTTGACCTTGTCTTTTCACATCTCAATAGATGCTTCTGATACATACATTCGAGATGTGTTGGGATACTAGGAAGATAATAAACCTTATGCCATCTATTATATCAACAATAATTTAACCCTTACATAGATAAATTATATAGTGTTAGAAGAGGGATTTCTTACTATTATACATGTTATCAACAAGTTTAGGCACTATATTACTAGTTATCAAACTTTTGTGCATATTGATCTTTCTTCTATTAGGTTTTTAATGAAAAACCCAGTCACTAATTCCAGGGTCACTACATTGTTGCTGTTATTATAAGAGTTTGACATCACTATTGTAGATAGACCTAGGAGGGTTAATGTTGTTGCTGACTTTATTTCTAGATTTCCTAATAGTGGTCATGATATACTTATATAATATTCTTTCCCAAATGAATATCTCTTTACAGTTTCTACTTACCCACCTTGGTATGGAGATATTTCCAATTACCTTGCTATAGGAAAGCTTTCGTATAATCTTTCTCCAAGGAAAAAGAGAAATATCATTCAATAAAGTGCCTGATACTTTTGGTTGGATGGATAACTCTTTCACATTGATCCATATCATCAAATCAAAAGGTGTGTGAGAGAAGATGAGATCCATGACATTTTGAAGGATTTTCAGCGTTGTTGAGGCCACTTTATAGATAGGAGGATGGGCCATAAAGTTCTTTAGCTAGGATGTTTTTGGCCAATCATATTACAAGATGCAAGGAAGTATGTACAAGGGTGTGATAACTACTTGAGGATGGGAAAAACCATCTGGTAAGATGAAATTCTATTACAACCTCATTTGATGATCTTTTGAGAGATGAACTTTAGATTTTGTGGGACCAATCAATCCCCCATTTCAATAGAAGTCCTACATTTTTGTCTACACAAATTACATCAACAAATGTGTTGAGGCTAAAGCACTAACTAGAGCCATCGAATGAGATGTTTCATATTTTCTATATGAGCATATATTTTTTTGGTACAGATTGCCAAAGGAGTTAGTTACAAATGGAGGATAACAATGTACTTCCTAGTTGATACATGAACTTGTCAAGAAATACATGATTTTATTGGCATTATGGCATAGGTGTTGTCCTTGATGGCAACTCACTCTGGTGAGAGATCACAATTCAGGCACTCAGAAAGAAGAAAAAGACATATACGCGGGTTCACTTTGATGAAGCCATGTATACACGCGGGTTAGACGTTCCCAAGGCGCGTATGCATATACATGCACTTTCATGCAAGGAAAAGCATGTACATGTGGGAAAACTTGTTTCTGGTCCGTGGTATTTAGTCCTTGGTATTTGAACCTATGGTTTTGGGCCATGGTATCTTGTCATAAGTGTTGATCCCAAGTATTGGGTCCATGGTATTGAATTGTTATGGTTTTGGACCATGGTATTATGAAAGGCCTAAGGCTATAAAAGAGGAAGGAGATCATTTGGCAAGGATCATCTAAATTATTGAATATCTGAAAAAGTGCTAGATCTGGAATACAGTGATTGGGTTATGGTGCAGATTTGGATCTGAAGGAAGAAGGAACCTGAGCACAAGGAGAAGGATAAGTTCTTTTGATGGGTTAAAATATTAAGGCTTGAATGATAGTATCTTTGTATGATTTTTATTTGTTCTATGTGGCACTTGCTTCATCTATAAATATAATAATCTGGGTAATCTAATATCTGAACATTTGAAGGGGTAAAATACCTTTATAGATCTGTACGTAGGTTTAGTGAAGCACAAGTGCATATACACACAGGTTCTGTAAGTCAGAAGTGCCTATACACAAGTTGAGCTTAGCACAGGTGCGTATACACACAGTTTCTGGAAGGAAGAAGCGTGTATACGCAGGTTGATCTTAACACAGAAGCGTATGCACACAAGTTTCTGAATATTGAAGTAGCGTACATCTCATAATTTATGTTCTAGCTGCTTCTGTTGATTATTGTAGTGATCTGGGTTTAGAATTTGAGGTGTGATTACAGTTACTATGATCTGGGTACAGTTGACAGAGAAGTGTTTATTTTGATTCAGTCTTGACTGGTGAAATGGTGATTGGTTGACATAAAAATTCTTGATGGTTGATTGATGTTATTTGTGGATCCAGTCTGAAAATTTATGAAACGTGGTCCTTGGAGGAAAGAGAAGGTTGTAGCCTTCTGCAGTTAGTAGCCCGCGTAGTAGTATCTCAACTAGTACAAGAACTAAGGGGGTTGTAGCTCCCTTCCAAGAGAAGCTGGAAAACGAGAGAGGGTTGTAACTCTCTGTAGGTAGCAGCATGTGTACTGGTAAAGGACTACACCAGTACAAAATCATTGTAAAAAGAAGTTTCTAACTAAAAGAAGATAGAGACAAATTGCAGTAGGTGGTTTTCACCCACATTGGGTTTCCACCTTATATCTTGTGTTCTTATGTGTGGTTGTCTTCTGATCTATTTTATTGTTCCTGGTAACTGTTTATATGATTCTGGTGCATAACTTAATGATCAACATCTGTAGAATAAAGTAAATTATAAATCTGCATAGTATACGCGAGTTTCCTTATCTGTAGTTGCGTATATACGCGAGTTCATCTAACTGAAGTAGCGTATATGTTCTGGGTTTGAAAAACAAAATAATTGACCAGATAATACTGATTCACCCCCCCTCTTAGTATTATTTTCAACAATTGGTATCAGAGACAGGTTCTTCAGAAGAAGCTTGATCGCTTGAAGGAAGATCTATCATCATGAGCAACTACGAAAGAGAAGCATCAATCAGGCCACCAATTTTTGATGGGACCAACTTCGTCTATTGGAAGGTAAGATTCACAGCCTATCTTCAACCTCTTGGTACAGAAGTCTGGGATATCATAGATACAGGGTACACTTTTCCAACAGCAACTCTTACAGATCCAACTGAGAAGAAGCAGTTTGAAACAAATGCAAAGGTTGTCAACACTCTATTAGGATGTCTATCTCAATCAGAATTCATCAAGGTTATGCAGTATAAAACCACTAAAGAAATATGGGACAAAATTGTGCCGAGCTATGAAGGAGATGAGCAGGTAAAACGAGCAAAACTTCAAACCCTCAGAATTCAGTATGAAAATCTCAGGATGTACAATGATGAAAGTGTGGCTAACTATTTCCTTCGTATAGATGAGATTGTTAATTATATGAAAAATTTGAGTGAAGAAATAAAAGAGGCTGTTGTGGTTGAAAAGGTTCTAAGATCTTTGTCTCCTAAGTTTGAATCAAAAGTTTCTACAATAGAAGAAAAGGAGAATCTACAAAAAATTACCACGTCGTAGCTACACAGAATTCTAACCACTTATGAGATGAGGAAAGGAGGACCATCAGACAGGAGAGAAGCTGCATTCAAGGCTTCAGGTAAAGGAGATTACTATGAGTCAGGACATATGTTAGAAGAAGAGGAAGAATCAATTTTTGTCAAGAACCTTCAATGGGGTGCTAGAAGATTCAGAGGTAAGTTACCCTTCAAATGCTTTGCTTGTGGAAGAGTCGGTCACTATGCTGCCAAGTGTCCTCATAAACTTGACAAAGGTAAGGAATCTGTTAGATGGAACAAGAAATAGAATGTAAGTAAGAAAAGCTACTACACTCATGAAGACAGTGATGGACTCTCAAACAATGATGAAGATGAACGAGCTAATAACTATAGACTTTTAATGGCTTTTGAAGATGATGATATTATGGATGCTATAGATGAAGAAAGTCTTTATGAAGATATTTCTAAACTCAAAATTTGTTTAGAAGAGAAAAATATGATTATTGATACTTTGCATTTCAACTAGCTAAAAGTGAAAAACATCATGAAAAGTTAGAATGTGAAATTGTGGGACTTAGAAAAGAGATTGAGAAAACTAAAGCTATTAATCTTAGATTTGTTAAAGGATCTGAAACGTTAGATGAGATTATCAAAGTGAAACGTTCTCCTCTAATCAAGACAGGTCTGGGATATAATGAAGAAGCAACTCAAGTGCAAAAACCATCCACCTTGAAAATTTATCTTGATGCAACAAGGAGGAGTGAGCAAAGGCCTAATGGAGTTCACCAGGTAAATCAGGGACATTTTTCTTCAAGAATGAACAGAGATCACCAAGTAAATCAGGGGCTATTTGCTTCAATGATAAACAAAAGCTACAACAGACCACAGGTAAATCATTCTCAATTTGCCTCAAGAATGAATGTCAATGAAAACTACAATCATTCGGTCCGCAGGGTTGAAAATCGCAGGAATTTCTTCAATGGCCAATGTTTCTCTTGTCACAAATTTGGACACAAAGCATCTCAGTGTGTTGCCTACAAAATTATCATGACTAGAGAAACTAAAAAACAGAGGGGTATGACCGGGATCATGAAAAGGACCTACAATAACTTTTCTGCTCTTGAAAATGAAGTAGAATGTTCTATTTGTAATAATTTTGGACATGAAGATTCTGAATGTAGGAGCAGGTTTCGGCAGACAACTCAGAAGGAGCAAGCCTCAAATATCAAAGCATGGAGAATGAAAGAACCACAACCCGAAAGATGTGGTATAGCCTTATATGCAGAAGGGCAAGAAAATCAATGGTACATCGACAGTGGATGTTCGAAACATATGACAAGTGATAAAGAAAAAATTAAGTCATATAGTGCCTTGGAGAAAAAGAAGAAGGTCTCATTTGGAAATGACACCCCTGCACTCATAAAAGGTAAAGGCTTTGTTCTTTTAAAAGAAAACATCAAAGCAGGAAATGTTATGTATGTTGATGGCTTAAAGCATAATCTATTGAGTGTCAATTAGATGTGCGATCAAGGAACAGAGGTAATATTTCGATCAAATGGATGTAGTGTTCGAGATCTTGATACAGGAGAAACATTGATCAAAGGCATAAGAACTCCAAATAATTTATACATATTCAAAGAAGGACAACAACAATGCTATCTTAGTAAGAATGACGAACACTGGCTATGGCACCAAAGGTTGGGGCATCTAAGCTTCTCAAAGATAAGAAAAGCATGCAAATACCAGGCAGTTCATGGTCTTCCAGACACCAGAATTCCAGATAATACAGTATGCAAATCATGTCAGTTTGGTAAGCAAACCAAAACTAACTTCCCTGAGAAGGAAGGATCAACAAGCATGCCACTTGAGCTTGTCCATACTGATGTATGTGGTCCATCTAGGAAAAGGTCGCCTCAAGGAGAAGAATACTTTATATTATTCATTGATGACTATTCAAGGATGGTTTGGATAGGACTTATGAAGCACAAAGATGAAGCCTTCGAAAAATTCAAATCCTTCAAAGCTTTGGTTGAAAAAGAATCATATCACAAAATTAAATGCCTCAGGTCTGATAGAGGTGGGGAGTTTACCTCAAATGAATTTTTTGATTTTTGTGAAGAACATGGAATAAGAAGGGAATTCTCTATAGCCAGGACTCATCAACAAAATGGAGTAGTGGAAAGGATGAATAGAATGGTTCAACAAATGGTTCGTGCTATGCTTGAAGAGTCTGGAACTCCCGTAACTTTCTGGGGTGAAGCTGCATTTGCTGCAGTTGTTATTCTCAACAAAACAAATGTTCGGGTGAACAACACTCAAACCCCTCATGAGCTCTGGTATGGTGAGACTCCTTCGTTAAAATATTCAAATTTTTTGGAAGCAAATGTTATATCAAAAATACTAATGAACATCTTGGCAAGTTTGAACCTAGAGTAGATGAAGGCATTCTTCTTGGTTACTCTCCCCACAACAAAGCATACAAATGTTATAATAAAAGGCTTGGAATTTTTTTTGAAAGTATTGATGTAGTGGTTGATGAAGAAGAAAACACTGCTAGGCAGGTAAGATCTGAATATTTCGAAGATGATGAGGACGATCGATCAACATCAAATCAGATTCATGATGAAGAAGAAACCTATGAAGAAGAAACCCATGAGGAGCCTGAAGAACAAATAAGGATAGAAGAAAAGACTCCATCTAGATATGTTCAAAAGAATCATCCAGAAACTCAAATTTTGGGGCAGAAAGAGGCAGGTATACAAACAAGAAGAACAATTGTAGAAGCTTCAAGCTATTTGGCATTACTTTCCTCCACTTAACCACAAAATGTACGAGAGGCATGCAAAGATGAATGCTGGGTCAAGGTAATGGATGAAGAACTTGAGCATATCGAAAATAATAACACTTGGGAGCTGGTCCCTAGACCAAAATATAAGAATGTCATAGGGACAAAAATGGATATTCAAAAACAAGTTGAATGAAAATGGTGAAGTGATTAGAAACAAGGCCAGACTTGTTTGTAAAGGGTATGCTCAACAAGAAGGAATAGACTTTGAACAAACTTTTGCTCCCGTTGCTAGACTTGAGGGCATCAGAATGTTCCTTGCTCTCTCTAGCTTTCAGAAGTTCAAAGTATTTCAAATGGACGTGAAATCAGCCTTTCTGAATGGAGATTTAGAAGAAGAAGTGT
>APFE030613654.1:103357-121292 GCA_000404065.3 Pinus taeda | reverse complement strand
GTAGATGATATCATCTTTGGTAGCAATGAAGAAGCTATGAGTCAAAACTTTGCCTTGGTAATGCAGAAGGAATTCGAAATGTCTTTGCTTGGAGAACTGGCCTATTTTCTTGGTTTACAAATCCAACAAAATGAAGTCAATATCTTTTTATCTCAAACCAAGTACCTCAAGCAGATCTTGAAGAAGTATGGCATGGAAGATTCAAAACCAGTATGTACTCCTATGGTCACAGGATGCAGCCTCAGTGCAAATGATGAATTAGCAGCAGTGCATCAACCAACCTATAGATCCATGATTGGAATTCTGCTCTATTTAACGGGTATCCGACCAGACATCGTGCATGCAGTAGGAATGGTTGGAAGATTTCAGGCAAATCCTAAGGAAACTCATCTTCAGGCAGTAAAGAGAATTTTCAAGGAACTCAAAACTATGGCCTATGGTATCCTAGAGATGCAGATCTCACTCTTCATGCTTATACAGATGTAGATTGGGCTGGAAGCGTGGATGATAGAAAAAGCACTAGTGGCGGTGCATTCTTTATGTGTTCCATATTAGTATCTTGGTTCAGCAAGAAACAGAGTTCTATTGCATTATCTACAGCCGAAGTAGAATATGTGGCTGCTGCATCCTGTTGCACCCAACTCCTTTGGATGATGCAAACCTTACAGGATTATCAAATCACATGTATTCCACCTATCTCCATCTTATGTGATAATACAAGTGGAATAAACATTTCGAAGAATCCAGTCATGCATTCAAAAACCAAGCACATACCTATCAAATATCATTTTCTTCGGGAACAAGTGCTGGAACAAAAAGTCAAGTTGGAGTATGTTCCCTCTAAGGAACAAATTGCTGATATACTCACCAAACCACTGCCGAGGGAAACATTTGAATACCTCAGACAGAAGCTGGGAGTAGTTGATGCTTCATCCTACTGTTGAAACTTGTCTGTTTCAAAGAAAAGTTGATGTACGCGAGTTGGATGAGGAGGATCCACGTACATACGCCGGTTTATGCAGATACAGTCGCGTATAGGGAGGTTTGAAGGATATAAGTAGGAACAGACTCTGGTTGAAGATAGACTGATATGGGTCTGACAGAGATCATCTGGCACAGGTTTAGGGGGAGCAGATAATATTCTAATGATGCATTGTTGGCATTACCTTAGAAGCCTTTGGTTCAAGTTCTCAACTATTGTTGGTTTCAGGTGAAACACATGTAAAGGAAGAACAGAAAGAGAACATGGTTGCTAATTAACAGATGCTGATGATATCAATTATTAGTGACTTTCATAAGTCTTGCTATTTCATCTCTATTTCATGTATATTTTTTTTATCAAGGTCATGTAATAGCCTATTTTGGTTTCCCCACTATGCCTGGGATGAATGATGTAATGTAATTGGTTGTCATATGTAAATCTTTGATGTATCCCCACTTGGTTGGGTGATGGATGTATGTATAGAGTCTTTTGGTGATAGTAAGGTCATTTATGATGTGTAAGTCATGGTTCTTTTTAAAGAACATCTTTTTGCAAATCTTACTCACAATCAGGGGGAGCATGTTCAACACAATAGAGCAGAGATTTCAGCATGTACTCAGGGGGAGCACAACCCTTTTCCCTTGATGACAAAGGGGGAGAATGACTTTGAGGATCTTGGGGTTGCCATCAAGTCCAAAGGGGGAGATTGTTGGCATTATGGCATAGGTTTGGCGCTATGGCACAGGTGTTGTCCTTGATGGAAACTCACTCTGGTGACAAATCACAATTTAGGCACTCAGAAAGAAGAAAAATATATATATGCAGGTTCACTTTGACAAAGCCGCGTATACATGCAGGTTGTGTGAATGAAAGTAGCGTATACGTATGTTGGTCCAAACAAAGCCATGTATACATGCACTTTCATGCAAGGAAAAGCACGCATATGTGGAGAACTTATTTTTGGTTTGTGGTATTTATTCCCTAGTATTTGAACCTATGGTTTTGGGCCATGGTATCTCGTCATAAGTATTGATCCCAAGTATTGGGTCCATGGTATTGAATTGTTATGGTTTTTGGACCGTGGTATTGTGAAAGGCCTAAGGCTATAAAAGAGGAAGGAGATCATTTGGCAAGGAATCATATGAATTATTGAATATCTGATAAAATGCTAGATCTGGAATACAGTGACTAGGTTATAGTGTAGATCTGGATCTGAAGGAAGAAGGAACCTGAGCGCAAGGAGAAGGATAAGTTCTTTTGATGGGTCAAAATCTTAAGGCTTGAATGATAGTATCTTTGTATGATTTTTATATGTTCTATGTGGCGCTTGCTTGATCTATAATTCTGGTAATCTGGGTAAACTAATATCTGATCATTTGAAGGGGTAAATTACCTTTATAGATCTGTACGCAGGTTCAGTGAAGTGAAGCCACGTATACACGCAGTTTGTGTAAGGCAAAAGCGTGTATATGTAGGTTGATTTAGCACAGAATTGTATACACGCAGTTTCTGTAAGGCAAAAGCGCGTATACGCATGTTTATTTTAGCACAGAGGCGTGTACACACAGTTTCTATAAGGAAAAATTGCATATACGCAGGTTGATCTTAACACAGAAGCGTATGCACGCAGGTTTCTGAATATTGAAGTAGCATACGTCTCTTAATTTATGTTCTAGCTGCTTCTGTTGATTATTGTAGTGATTTGGGTTCAGAATTTGGGGTGTGATTACAGTTACTATGATCTGGGTATAGTTGACAGAGAAGTGTTTATTTTTTATCCAGTCTTGATTGGTGAAAATGTGTTTGGTTGATGCAGAAATTCTTGATTAATGTTATTTCTCGATCCAGTCTGAAAATTTATGAAACGTGGTCCCTGGAAGGAAGAGAAGGTTGTAGCATTCTGCAGGTAGTAGCCTGCGTACTAGTATCTCGAATAGTACAAGAACTAAGGGGGTTGTAGCTCCCTTCCAGGAGAAGCTGGAAAACAAGAGAGGGTTGTAGCTCTCTGCAGGTAGCAGCCTGCGTACTGGTAAAGGACTGCACCAATATAGAATCATTGTAAAAAGAAGTTTCTAATTAAAAGAAGATAGAGACGAATTGCAGCAGGTGGTTTTCACCCGCATTGGGTTTCCACCTTATATCTTGTGTTCTTATGTGTGGTTTTCTTCTGATCTGTTTTATTGTTCTCGGTAACTGTTTATATGATTCTAGTGCATAACTTAATGATCAACATCTGTAGAATAAAGTAAATTATAAATCTGCATAGTATACGCGGGTTTCCTTATCTGTAGTTGCGTATATACGCGGGTTCATCTAACTAAAGTAGCATATATGTTCTGGGTTTGAAAAACAAAATAATTGACCAGATAATACTAATTCACCCCCCCTCTCAGTATTATTTTCAACAAATATTAGATCTAGGAAACGACTGTTAGATGCAGTTATACTAGCTTCCAATCTGGATCACCAACAGATGCGGCCCTCAAATAGCTCTGATACCATGTAGGAATTTACAGGGTAAGTTCCTCAGATAGAGCACAAAATGACATTGCTCAAAAATAGATCACATATCAATACACTAGTATTCTTGACGTGGTTAAAAACCTTCAAAGTGGGAAATAGTCCATGGCCTGAGTCAACGTGGCCACTTCAGGTAATTTATTAATGTAAAAGAAAGAAAATTTACATAAGCTTATCTTATGAATGGTCACCTTACAAATGACCCTCCATGCTCTTTAAATAGAGATCATGGACCAATCGGGTGTTAAGCCATGGATCAAGTGCCGCTAATACTGAGGAGAGAATGAACCACCAAATCACTTCATGTCTAGAACATATCCTGACTGTCGGTTTGTAAGTTACAGAAGTACATAGTAAAGAAACACACTTTACCTAACTCTACACTAGACCAAGTTATACTTAACTATTTCCTATGTGTCAGAATATCCTAACAATTTTGGCATTTTAAATGACTTGTTAAGATATAATTTCAATTGCGAGGATGGAACATCCTTGTTTAGACACATAGTTGATTTTTTCAGCTTCTGCGATAGGCATGATGTACTGTTTGATGATATTTCCAGTTGGTTGTTCACTTTCACGTTCAAAGGGAATGCAAATCAATGGTGTCACACATTTCCTGTAGTCTCTATACACCCTTTTGATCACTTTTTAAGAAAATTATGTTGTGCTTTCATTCTTTACGACCATAAACCCATTAATCAATAAAGCTTGAAATTGCAAAAATCACCTAAAGAATCTCTTCAATATTTCCACGATTTTTTCTTTACTACTTTTATGAATTTCTTGAAGATGAAGTTGACTAGAAATTTTTGGAAGAAAGATTTCAATTTCTTGTTCACATTTCTGAGAATCCACATGATTTAGAATCTTTCAAACCTCTCCCAACATACCTCAATGTTAGAGCTTCTAAATCTAAGACGAATAAGTTTTTTGTGCCAAGTGACCCTTCGTCCCCTTCTCATTAAACAGCTCTAGCTCTGCAGGTCGAGGTGGGATAAGTTGAGAATCCACATGTTGATCTATTACCATCTCCTCCTACCCCAGTTTCTCAATATTTTTGCATGGATTTGGATTGTAACTCTGATGGTTGTCATATGGTATTATATTCTCATCTTCCATCCTTTGGTCCCTTTGATCTTCTGGATTTTGGTGTGTTGTGTTCATCTGGCTTGAATCTCACATGTGATGTTCACAAGGATCAAGTTCTGGATGGAGTTGGTGTTGAACAGTCAAACTGCGATATCATTTTTGATGAGTATGTGTGGGAATCTGAACAAGAATCTGTGGTGAAGTATGACCTCCTTATGTCTGCACCTCATCCGCTTTATCCTGACATCTTCCACGATATTTCCATTTTTGTTCCATCTTATGAAAACATATTTATGGATGTTTCTATTTCCGATCATTCACAAAACACGTGGAACGTCAACTTTTCACTGGATTCCGGAGTGGTCAAATCTATCTTCCCTGATCCTCCCAATCTGTCATCTTACCTTTCCAGAAACGTATAGGGTGAAACTTCTCATTGATCATCATCCCCTCTTTATGAATTTTCAGATCATGAGGATGTCGCTATCCATCATCTTGAACTTTCTTACTGAGATTGTCCTGATATTTTCATTCATTCATTCGATCATGATTATGATTTGTCCATTGTTGATCTTTCTAAGCCACTGATATTTTATGGCCCATCTTCTGATGAATTGGAAACTCCTCAAGTTGTCGAGGCACTTCAGCCTAAGCTGATGGTTATGTCAGGTTCTCGTAACCTTGAGGTTAGTTCCACTTCAGATCAAAAATCTGTTGAATCTTTCCAGCCTCCTCATCACTCTATTTCTCACATTGAAAATAAATCTATTTCACAGCTTTCGCATCCTCCACTAGAATCACATGATCTTATTGCTCAAGCATTGGATGAGTCATACATAGAAATTACTATTGCAAAATGAAAGTTTTCTTCTTTCTTTATGTTTTCTCATTTTTCAAGTTTGAAGGTGTACATGCTTGTCTTCCATACACAATGTGATAGGACACCATGATACATCCACAGTGTGCCTTTCATGTGCTTTCTGTCTTTTATTTTCTATGGATGGATTTAGGTTTTGAAAGTTTTGGTTTGCATTGTTCCATATTTCTTATTTGTTGGTTTTCTTGTATATCTTTCTTGCTGACCATGCCCTCGCCTACATGGGCCAACCAATGCGCCAATGGATGCATTAGAAGTATCACTTCACATGAGTTGGCCTATGTTCTGTGTAGGTTAGGAGTAGGAGTATTTTTTCTTTTCTTGTTTTTTTCTTGATTTTCTTACTTTGTCTTTCTTTGTCTTACTTATTTTCTTTGTTTGTTTCTTTTTCACATGTAGGTTAGTGTCCACATGAAACCGTGTTTGGTTTCTTATACAAGTAAGGTGAAACCCAAGATGAACTTGTACAACTATAAACACTTGGTTATATTTCTATTCCCTCTCTTGTGTGAGTCTTTTGTTTCTTTTAGTCGATGATACCCTGATGGAAAATATGTTCCTTTCAAAGAGAGTCATGGTGAAATCACAATGCTTGAACTCTTAACTAGTACCACCTAATCTAATCAGTTTTCTATTTTCAGTTAACCCTTGTCAACTCAGTCAAGTAGAGTAATGAGAGGGGCAAAACCTTAACAAGTATGTCAAAGGTATATATAAACATCATTCTTTAACGGGGAAACCTCTTATTCTCTCAATAAGTTGGGATACCTCTTCTACCTCATGCAATAAATAAGTGTCTATACACAGTTCTTTGAAAAATGAAAAAATAAATAAAGTGTGAAATAAGAGAAAGGCTTCTTGCACAGGGAGGTGAAGCAAGTAACTCTATTGGGGTACTATCCAGGCTCACTGGGAGCGAAGAAATTCTTGTATTCCTGAAGTGACTCCATCGGGGTACTATTGAGTCCTACTGGAAGCGTGTTCTAGCAGCTACAACCACCCTCTAAAATTTTGGCCTACAACAATTTCGGACCCTGCCTTGAGAATTTCACTTGATGACTGCACACACACGGGTTCGCTCCATTAGCTCATGTGAGTCCTCACATCCACCTTGCTTTTTCATTTCATTCAAGTTTCTACACACTGGTGTCTAAGTCATTCTTGCGACCATGTTCTGGTTATGCTTGAAGTCTTCGCTTCGTATGTGCTTGTTGTGTTTTCTATGAAAGCATCTATCACACTCACACACAGAGTCATGTTTACTATCGTGCAAGCATTGTCTTGATCAATGAACAGTCAATCACGAGTGCTACACTTGTCACTTGCACCGTCAGTTAGTCATGTTGAACATGTGTGTTTGGATGGTTTGAGTCATTTCTTTGTCGAGTCATGTGAGTGTGTGTTTGGATAATCACCTATGCATCTTTCGATCATTCACACACTTAGTCATTTTTACTGAAGTCCTAATGACTAGACTCCCCTCTAATAATCGGACCATCACCTCACCATCGACTCGATCGACTGTCAACCAGAACAATGCAAAAGCACCAAGCTAGTATTTTCAATCTGCGTTGCCTGCAAGCAATTCCATCAGTTTCCATGTTGACCACCCGGACAGTCGCACCCTGCAGTCACCTAGGGACTGAATCCCTTCAAAAATTGTGCAGAGGTCACTGAGCAAGCTCACTCAAATAAATAAGGAAATTGCGCACACAGGCTGGGCAAACACCAAGTGTCCATCCCTATCTCCTTCATAAAATTGCATAGTTTTCCCAGTCAGTCATCCATACAATCGACCAGTTGCTCATCCAAGAAATTGTGCAGTTTTGATGAGAAGGCCTTCTGTTGTCCAGCAGTCGGCTCAGCTCAGAAATTACGTAGAGATGATCATCAAGCCGACTTCCAAGTTTCAGTGCAATTTCCCTGCCAGTAGCTCCTAACAGCAGACAGCTAGTTCACTCCAGGAATTGTACAGTTTCTGCTGCCAGTGACTGAGTAGCTAACTGCCAGTTCCCTCTCAGAGTTGCGCAGTTTTGGCTGCTAGTGACCTCAACAACCAACTGCCAGTTCCCTATGGGAATTGTGTAGTTTTCTTCACTAGTGACCCCAGCAGCCAACTGCCAGTTCCCTCTAGGAATTACGCAGTTTTGGCTTCCAGTCTCGCAGACAATTCCTCCCAAAACCTACGCAATTTATGCCTGCTGACCCTTCATGCAGCCCAACCCATTCCTCTGGAAAATTGCGTAAATCTGGTTTTCTAACCCTCACTACCCATTCATTCTGAAAAATGTGTAGAGCATGCCTGCCTCGCCTTCCTGCAGCCCGGATTGTCCCTCCCAAAATTTGCGCAATTTTACCTCCCAGCCAACACAGACCTCACAGGCAATCACAGTTGACTCAGATCATCTGTCTCCATCACTGAGTGACTCTTGCACATTTTTCATCAGCATTGCCTGAAGCCATCATCCCATTTCACAACCTTGTCACCTCTCCCGGTCACTTGCATCCAAAATGATCATGTGCCATGGTATACTAGAAGATTTTGGATTTGACGTTGTCTCATCATGAGTGACTGTAGGTACAAGTACACCAACAAACATGGCAAGACAATGAATGGGATGAATGAAGGGAGAACATGTAGAAGGATAGGTTCACCAACGGGTGAATGAATGAAGCATGCGAAGCAGACAACACAACGAACATGCACCTTCATGAACAGATGAGCCTGTCAAGCCTTCCAGCATGCAAGCAAGGAAAAACATGTTAAAGCTTCATCAAGCAAACCAAGGACCATTGAAGACTCCGTGTGCTTTGCCATGCAGAGGTGAAGCTATGATACACCATGAAGACATCCATCACCTAACAACACTATAGCTTGACATGCACTCTAGCAGCAACACAAATGTACCAGCACTGTCATGTCAAGTCATGTTGAGTCATGTCTTGAGTCATGTAGCCCACATCTCCACTATGGGCTATGTTTTCAATCAATGTGATGTAACGTGGAAGTCCAAGAGACCCACTTGTTGAAAAAATAGTCGTGTAAGTCAAAAATTCATGGAAGAAAAACAGTCATGAGGGTAGTCAAACAGCCACAAGAGTTAGTTTCACCCTTGGCTATAAATACCCCTTCATTTGTACATGCAAAGGAATTTTCACCTTAGCTCCTCCCACATATCCAAGAGAGTGTGTAATTGTTTCTTTGAGAAGTAAGTAGTGGCTCCAACGAGTCGCACTTAGGGTTAGTGATATATGGTGTAACGACGTGTCTTGGAACTTTCACTTAATTTAGAAGCCTGCTAACAAGTCAGCACATTTTTACACATGTATTGCATCTATTGTAAGACTGATCTTTAACACTTTTAATGCATGTTTCTTTAACCTATGTTCTACATGAACTGTTTCATTTGTTGTAATGCATAATCTATTAATGGAAATGTGTTGTATATGCTACTAATAATGTCTCGCCCATGTAGACTACTCTCCTGGACATCAGAGAGACCTTTCACATGAAGCTTGCTATAAAAATCGTTGCACTCATTCGAAATTATCCATTGAGTGTTGTATGTGTTATCTTACCTTGTATGTTGTGACTGCCACATCTGTGTGGACTACTTCTCCAGAAGTTGTGCATGTTGTATTGTGTTGTGTGTTCTTAGCAGTGTTGGGACTGCTCCCAATCAACCTGGAACTCACTCTCACCCTCTCCCTCGACAGTGAAGGAAGCATTGACACAAGTGAAACTTACACTCACCAGGCACACGAACCTCACTTCTTGAAGACAAAGCAAACCACTCTTCTATGTTGACAAGCAAGAGTTGAGGCATATCTTTAAGATAATGGCAACTAGGCCATCATACCAGATGGGACTCCTACACCAAATGGTGTGAGGTCTAGTTGAGAATTCATATCGAGGAGATCCCCTGATGTTGGCGGGTCCAGCACCATCAGCATTTTGGTGCTAGAAGGAGGGTCAGATGACAAGTTGATTCCTCACATCTATTTTGAATCTCTACATATCTATCATGAGTAACTACCGAGTTGCTCTTCCGGAGTGCATGTCTTATGGAAATGATTTCATCATATCGAAAAAGCTCTCAGATAACTTGTCTCATAAAACATTTGATGGTGGAGGCTACGTATCCTTGGTTAGGCACGCGGTCATCATTGTAGGCTCATGCGAAAGACATGGATTCTTTGACTAATACATGAGTTGTGCATTGTTCATCTACACGCTTTGAGGTCACCCCATGCACTGGTGTGCCACACTGCCAAAAAAATTTATTCATTCTCTTGCTCATCTGGTTGCATAGATAGATCGTGATTTTAATCACTTTAACTAGAAAGCACTTGATCAAGAAATTCAAAAATTACAAAAAACACTCGATGAATCCGTTGATCAGTTTTACACATGCTTTTGTAATCTTTCATGCTAATTCCCTGAAGATCAAATTGATTGGGAATTTCTTTATTGAAGGTTTGGGTATCTTCTTCACATATCCGAACCCCACTCAACATGCTTCGATGATGGTGGTTGCGCAATTACAGGCATGCACAGTCACTGTCACAAGTGATTGTCTACCTTCACCTCATCAAACATCTCCACCACCACAGAGTGATGTGGGAGATCATGCATTTGCCTCTGTTGAACTGTCACACTCTCCCACCCCACCTGCTCTTGAGATTTGTGGAGATTTGGCTTGCAAGCCTATTGGTTGTCACGTGGACTCTTTCCTTTGACCTCCTTCGTCATGTTCTATTGATCCTCCATATTGTATTGTCTTGTGTTCTCCCATTTCGGACTCCTCACCTATTGTGAACGAGGATCAAGCTGTCGACGGAGTTGGTGTTATGCAGCCAACTTGTGCCATCATTTATGATGAGTGTTTGTGAAAATCTAAAGAAAAAACCATGGTAAAGGATGACTCCCTTCCATTCGTGCCTCATCCTCTTCATTCTAAAATCCCTTGTGATTCTGTCACTGCTAATTTCCCCTGTGAAAACCCAGTTTTGGATGTTTCTACTTCCGATCATTCACAGGAAACCTTAGATGTCAGTCTATCATTACAGTGTGGAGAGGACACATCTTCCTCGGAAAATCTATTCAATCTGTCATTTACCTTCCTTGAAAACATAGAGGATGAACATATTTGCTTCTCATCTACCCCTTTTCCAGATTCATCAAATCGTGAGGATTCCGACAAACATCTTGAATTTCCTGATCTTGGTTGTCATGATCTATCCACTTACTCATCCGATCACGATGTTGATTCAACCTTTGTCAATCTGTCCAACACACTAGTATACAATGATATATCTGTTAACAAAGTTGAAACCCCATAGACTGTCAAGGAACTTCAACCCGAGCTTATGGTTATGTCAGGCCCTCATGGTCCTGAGGTTGGTTTCACTTCTAGTCAAGAAATTGTTGAAACACTCAAGGCTCCTCATCACTCTCTGCTTTACATTGAAGATCAATCAAACACCCAGCTTTCACTTCCTCCACTCAAGCTACATGATCCCATCACTCATGAGTTGGAGGAATCTTACACAAAAAGCACACATGGACAACATAAGTGGCCTACCTTTCTCACATTTGCTTGCACATCACATTCAACAGAATGCACACACTAAACATCTGCATGCAGTGTAGCACAACACCATGGTAGCTCCACAGAGTGCATGTCATGCACATTCACTCATCTCTATTCTGTGGTCACTCTTAAACTCGGAGTGTGTTTTCCTTAAATGTTACATATTTCTTGTTTGCCAGTTCGCATAGCTGTCTTGTTCGCGAACCATGCCTTCACCAACATGGGTCAACCAATGCACTGGAGGCTACATTGGAAGTATCACCTCATGTCAGATTGCCCATGCACCATTAATTGAGGAGTAGGAGTAGTGTTTTCTATTTCTCTTGTCTTTTCTTTCTAGTTTGCATGATTGTTTGCTTGCTTTTGAATAGAGTATGTGGCTGAAATTGAGGAAAACTCGTGACACTGCAGCACTTGGCCAGTCTTGTTTCCACCTTCTCTGTGCTTGGTTGTAAACATCGGCTGATGAAGTCCTCATAGAAAATACGAACCATCTGCAAGGGAAGTTTTAGTCCAATCGTGAAACTGTGTCCACAATATGAAGCCCCATGCCTATACTCAACCTTCTCCTCTATGTGTTCAAGCTCATCCAACTAGTAGAAATGGAGAAGGGTAAAATATAAACAAGCAAACTTATGTCAGAGGTCTTACATGCTTCTCTGAAGGAAAAACCTATTCTGCTCTCAATAAGTTTGGATCCCTCTTCCACCCCAAAAATAAATAAGTGCCTATGCACAGTCCTCTTGAAAAATACAAAGGTGAAAGAAGAGAAAGGATTCCTCCACAGAGAGGTGAAGCATGCAACTCCACCAGGGTACTGACCAAGCTCATTGGCAATGGATTAATGTGTGTGTTCCTGTGTGACTCCATCGAGGTACTATCCAGTGTGCTGGTAGTGGAGCAACACCAGAGATGAAAACTTATACTCTGAAAATCTTCAACTTGCGAGCTAAACTACCCTTCCCGGATTCGAAACGCTGAGATCTAAGCTGAAATTTTGATTATCATGTTTGACTCAGTTGGCAAAGGGTGAGCCATGTATGTCCATGGGGTAAGTGGGGAAGCTAAATTAACCCACACAACAATTCAATACTCCCCGAAAGACCAAGGCCTTGTGCTAGCAATGGACCGAAACAAAGAATTTGGAGTTCTACCAGTGTGTCGCCAAGTATTGTAGCGCTACAACCACCCTCCAAAACTTTGGCCTGCACCAACTTCGGAGCCTCCCTTGATAATTTTAATTGGTGACTACACACAAGCGAGTTCACTCTGTGAGCTCGTGTGAGTCCTTGCATCTGCCTTTCTTGTTCATTTCATTCAAGTTTCTACATCCTGGTGTCTAAGTCATGCTTGCGGCCATGTTCTAGTTATGCTCAAAGTCTTCGCTTCGTATGTCCTTGTTGTGTTCACTATGAAAGAATCTCTTGCACTCATACACAAAGCCACGTTCACTATCACGCAAGCGTTGTCTTCATCAATGAAAAGTCAATCACGAGTGTCACGCTTATCACTTGCACCGTCGGTCAGTCATGTTGAACATATGTGTCTAGATGGTTTGAGTCGTTTTGTTGTTGAGTCATGTGAGTGTGTGTTTGCATGATCACCTATGCATATTTTGATAATTCACACACTTAGTCATTTTTGTTAAAGTCTTTGATAGTCGAACCATCACACTGCCATCGACTCGATCATCTATCAACTAGAACAATGCAGAAGCACCAAGCTAGTCTTTTCAAGGTGCGTTGCCTGCAAGTAGTTCAATCAGTTTCCACGTTGACCACCCAGACAGTCGGACCCAGCAAACACCCCAAGACTGAATCCCTTCAAAAATTGCGCAAAGGCCACTGACCTCACTCACTCAACTGACTGAGGAAATTATGCAGATAGGTTGGACAGACACCAAGTGCCCATCCCTGTCTCCTTCAGACAATTGTGCAGTTTTCCATGTCAGTCATCCCGATAGTCGACCGACTGCTCATCCAAGAAATTGTGCATTTTCATGAGAAGACCTTCTCTTGTCCAACAGTCTTCTCAGCTCAGAAATTGCGCATAGATGATCAGTAGGCCGACTTCCCAACTTTAGTGCAATTTCCCCGTCAACAGCTCCTAACAGCAGACTGCCAGTTACCTCTAGGAACTACGTAGTTTCTGCTACCAGTGACTGAGTAGCCAACTGCCAATTCCCTCTGGGAATTATGCAGTTTTGGCTGCCAGTGACCCCAGGAGAAAACTACCAGTTCCCTCTGGGAATTGTGTAGTTTTGGCTGCCAGTCTCCCGGGTAATTCCTCCCAAAAACTGCGCAATTTATGCCTGTTGACCCTTCATGCAACCCGGCCTGTTCCTCTGGAAAATTGTGAAAATATGGTTTTCTAACCACTATTGCCCAATCATTCTTAAAAATGTGCAGAGCATGCCTGCCTTGCTTTCCTGCAACTGGACTGTCCCTCCCAAAATTTTCCTAATTTTTCTTCCCAGCTAAGCCAGACCTCACAGGCAGCCATTGTTGACTCAAATCACCCATCTCCATCACTTAGCAACTCTTGCACAATTTTCATTAGTAGTGCCCAGATCCATCATCTTGCTTCACAACCTTGTCACCTCTCCTGGTCACCTGCATATGAAATGATCATGTGCCATAGTAGACTAGAAAGTTTTGGATTTGATCTCGTCTCGTCATAAGTGACTGTGGGTACAGGTACACCAACAAACATAGCAAGAAGATGAATGGGATGAATGAAGGGAGCACATGCAGAAGGACAGGCTCACCAACAGATGAATGAATGAAGCATTCAAAGCAGACAAACACGATGAATATGCACCTTCGTGAATAGATGAGCCTGTCAAGCCTTCCAGCATGCAAGCAAGGAACAACATGCTAAAGCTTCATCAAGCAAGCCAAGGACCATCGAAGACTCAGTGCACTTTGCCATGCGGAGGTGAAGCTATCATACACCATGAATACATCCATCACCCAATAGCACTGTAGTTCGACATGCACTCCAGCGACAACACGAATGTACCAGCACTGCATGTTAAGTTATGTCGAGTCATGTCACCCACATCTCCACTATGGGCTATGTTGTTAATCAATGTGATGTAACGTGGAAGTCCAAGAGACCCACTTGTTGAACAAAGACTCATGTAAGTTGAAAATTCATGGAAGCCAAATGGTCATGAGGGTAGTCGAACAACCACAAGGGTCAGTTCCACCCTTGGCTATAAATACCCCTTCATTTGTACATGCAAAGGAATTTTCACCTCAGCTCCTCCCACATAGCAAAGAGAGTCTGTAGTCTTTTCTTTGAGGAGTAAGTAGTGGCTCCAACGCCCCACACTCAAGGTTAGTGACATATGGTGTAACGATGTGTCTTGGAACTTTCGCTTAATTCAGAAGCCTGCTAACAGGCTAGCATGTTTTCACACATGTATTGTATATGTTGTAAGACTAATCTTTAACACTTGTAATGCATGTTTCTCTAACATGTGTTCTACATATGAACTGTTTCATTTGTTGTAATGCATAATCTATTAATGGAAATGTGTTTTATATGCTGCTAACAATTTCTTGGTTGTGTGGACTGCTCTCTCGAACATCAGATAGACCTTTCACATGAAGCTTGTTGTAACAACCATTGCACTCGTTTAGACTGATCCGTTGAGTGTTATATGTGCTATCTTACCTTGTACGTTGTGACTGCCGCATCCATGTGGACTGCTCCTCCAGAAGTTTTGCATCTCCTATTTTGTTGTGTGTTCCTAACAGTGTTGGGACTACTCCTAATTGACCTGGAACTCACTCTCATCCTCTCCCTTGACAGTGAATGAACCATTGACACAAGTGACACTTCCACTCACCAGGCATGCAAACCTCACTTCTCGAAGACAAAGAAAACCACTCTCCTATGCTGACAAGCAAGAGTTGAGGCAAATCTTCAAGATAATGAAAACTGGGCCATTGTACCAGATGGAAATCCTACACCAAATAGTGTAAGGTCTAGTTAGAACTTCATACCAGGAAGATCCCATGGTGTTCGCAGGTCCAACACCATCAACACATCGGAGCAACACCAGAGATGAAACTAAAACCTCTAATAGTCTATTTTTATTTTGCATCTATATACCTAAGAGAGCTGACCAATCCTCCCAGAGCTATGCAATATTTTGAGGCAATGCATGGTAGTTTTTCCTTAAAAAAAAAACAAAAAACAAAAAAAACAAAAAAAAAACAAATCAAAACAAAAAAAAACAAAAAAACAAAACAAAAAACAAAAACAAAAAACAAAAAACAAAACAAAACAAAAACAAAAACAAAACAAAACAAAACAAAAAAACAAAAACAAAAACAAAACAAATCAAAACAAAACAAAAGAAAAAAGAAAACAAAAACAAACAAACAAACAAACAAACAAAAACAACAACAACAACAAAAACAAAAACAAAAACAAAACAAAACAGAACAAAAAACAAAAAACATCCCTAAAAACTTGTCGGAGTCGTCAAGCCAGGGGGTAACTGCTCAAATGAGATTATGTTTATTCATTTGGGTTGTTCATGGTTATATAAATGAGGAAGTGACTGTTGAGTTTCATCTCCTGATGATTCTTTATTTTCTCTTATTAATTATTTATGCTATATACAATTATTCACCTAATCCCTATGATTTGGTGTCAACATTCCCCCCTTAATCTGAAGGGATGTTGGTGAGTCCAAGCATCGTTCTGAATCTTTCAAGCTTTTCTCTTCCAAGTGCTTTCGTGAAGATGTATACAATCTTCTCATTAGTTAAACAATGGTGAAGATGGATTGTTTTGGCCTCAACATGATGTCGAATTAAATGATATTTTGTATTGATGTGCTTTGTTCAATCATGGAACTTTGGTTCTTGGCCAACTTTATTGCAGAGTTATTGTAAATCATGAGTGGAGTCGAATGTACTTGTTTTACCTACAAATATTATAGAATTGTCCTGAGCCACACAATTTCATTTGTTGCCTCAGCAGATGCCATTTATTCTGCCTCCGTTGTGGAATTTGTTGGAACTAATTATTTGCGTGATCTCCAGGAAACATATCCTGATCCAAGACTCATAGCATAACCAGAAGTAGGTACCCCAGTTTCTTTGTCTCCATCGAAGTCTGAATTAGAGTATCCAATCAAGCTGAAGTTTCCCACCTATGTATACTTGAGTCCAAAGTCTTGAGTTCCCTTCAAGTACTTTAGAACTCTTTTTGTAGCAGACCAATGTTCCTCACAAGGATTTTGCGTAAACATGGAGAGGATTCCAACAATAAATGAAATGTCTGGTTTGGTAGTAGTCAGTTAGTCGAGACTTCCTACAAGTTTTCTATACTTTGTTGCATCCTCAAATTTTTTTCCTTCAATGGATATGAGCTTTAAGTTTTGTTCCATTGGAGTAGTTAGAGGATTGCATTTAGCCATGCCAAACATGTTCAACAGATCTCCAATTTGCTTCTTTTGAGAAAAGAATATGGACTTCGGATGTTGAGTTACTTCAATACCAAGATAGTAATGAACATAGCCCAAATCATTCATTTCAAAACCTTTCCTCAATTCCTTCTTTATGGATACAATGTAGATCTCATTGTTCCTTGTCATCAAAAGATCATCTACATATACCACAAGATATACAATTGTTTTTCCAACTTTCTTGAAGAACAAAGTTTCATAATCAAGATCATAATGTTTGAAATTGAGTTATAGAAGATGCTCAGTTAGTTTTTCATACCATGCTCATGGTGCTTGTTTGAGGCCATATAAGGATTTCACAAGTTTGCATACTTTATGTTCATGTCCTTTAACAACAAATCCTTCAGGCTGGGACATAAAAACATTCTCTTTTAGATCTCGATTCAAGAAAGAAGTTTTTACATCCATTTGATGGACTTTCCAACCATTCTGAGCTACTAGGGAAAAGAGTGTCTAGATGGTAGCCCATTTGTCTGTGGGGGAAAAAGTCTCCTCATAATCGACCCCTTCCTTCTTTGCAAAACCTTTTTCCACAAGCCTAGATTTGTGCTAATTAAGTGATCCATCAGCTTTATACTTGTTCTTGTAGACCCACTTGCATCCAATTGGTTTGGTTCCCAATGGAGGATCAACCAGTTTTCAAGTGCCATTCTTTATCAAGGCATCATACTCCTTTTGCATCGCTTCTTTCCATTCATCATGAGAAGCGACTTATTTGAAGGAATTTGGTTCAAAATCTGTTGACAAAATCAATTCACAATCATATGAAACATCCATATCAACAGGTGAATTAGAGTCTTCTACATCACCTCCATTTTGTTGGGTTCAATTTCTAGTTCCTGTCTTTCCAACCTCATCAGGATGAACACTTTCAAGTGTCTTTGTTAGCCACTTTGGGGGACCTTTTTGAAATGGTCCAGGCTGCTCAGTTGATTGAGTTGGGACTGAATCAAGATTGAGTCTCCCAATTCTGTTAATCAAATCACTCAAAGTATCATCAGTGGCTAGAGTTTCATACGGGGGAGAGAGTGCTTTAGAAGAAGATTCCACAGGTTGATCTAGTATAGGGATCCCCCCTTCAAGATGTGGAATTTGATTATCAAATTCTTGAAATGATTTTGCATTTGTGAATCTATCCAAGCGATCAAGTTTCCACTCAACAACATTGTCAGTTTTGGATGATTCAAGAAATATTACATCTCTATATACAACAAACTTTTTATTGACTTCATCATAGAGACAGTATGCTTTGGAGGTGTTTGAATACCCCAAGAATATACACTTACGACTCCTTGCACCAAGTTTGTTTCTATGTAACTTTGGTATCAAGGCATAAGAAGTGGAACCAAAGACCCTGAGATGCTTTACCGAAGAAATGTGCC
>APFE030613654.1:0-102880 GCA_000404065.3 Pinus taeda | reverse complement strand
GAAAAACATCATGGAGCGCAACATCTTTAATATTGTCCTATTCATTCTTTTAGCTACTCCGTTCTGTTGGGGATTATAAGGCATAGTTGTTTGATGTTTGATCCCATGTTGGTGAAGATAGTTTTCAAATTCATTTGAAAAGTATTATTTTTGAATTATTAGTGCGAATAGAGCCAATGTGAGATTGTGCATCATTTTCAATCCATATATGAAAGTACTTGAATGTTTGAAAAGCATTAGATTTGTTCTTCAATAAATAAACCCAACACATTCTGGTGTAGTCATTAACAAATGTCATCATATATTTATTTCCAATTGCATAAGGAACAGGCATTGAACCAAATAAATCTGAATGAATGAGTTCAAGCTTTCTATGTTCTCTAGAATGTGAACCATGAAAAGACTATTTGCTATGCTTTCCTAGAATGCAAGCATCGCATTGCTTAAGTTTCCTGGGAATTGTAGGTAAACCAGTAACATCATTTTTCTTCAACAAGTGAAGGTGGTCATGGTTCAAGTGTCCAAATCTAGCATTCCATAATAAACTTGATGGAAATGTACCTTCATCATAATGAGAATTGTATGAGAAATTTTGTGTACGAGCAGAGGTACCTTACAGCTTGAGAAGCCTTTCTTCTTCTATCCTCGTCATGACAAGTGAGTGATCTTATGCTTTTCTCACCTCATCCTTTCCATAAAACATATGAATAGAGTGTCCTTGCTAGTGGATGTGGACCAACAATAGCAAGTTTCTCCTCATCTATGGGAGATATAAAATATGATGTAGAAGAAAGTCTAGAAGACCAGGAAATTTAAGCCTGATTGTTCCAAGCACCTATTAGGTTCCTATACCAATAGGAGTCATAATTTTTGAATGGCTGAGATTAAACTTTTAATATGTACATACCTTTGCTTTCTGCAAATGTTTTCCTTATTCAAAAAATTAAAAAATGTGAAGAGGGTATGTCCTAAAAAAAAAATCAAAGGATAAAAAGAATAAAAAAGGTAAAAAAAAATGAAAAATATGAACCCCAAGAAAGAAAAGACCATGAAAGTGTGCAAGTCAAAATGCCACTACTATTTACTTTTTGTACAAAATAAATGATTGTGTGCAATTTGTAACCTATGCCACAATCCATGATAGTCAAAATGTTCAAACTTGGCTATTTCATGTTTTCAATTTCATGTTTATAGTTAGAGAATGAAAATCTGACCAAACAGTGTAATCTTAGCAGATAATTAGATTAGGTAGAGTGAATAAAAGGAGCTCAACCATTTAATCTGAGCCCTTGGATGTAATAAGGTTAGACTTAGTTAGATTACTATAGTAAAATAAAAGAAAAATGTTTTGATAAGGGTTTGCCAGCTTCAATGCACCATAATAAAGAGAAGTAAAAATGGTAGGATAAGTAGATGGGTAAGTAGTAGAAAGGTTGTAGAAATGTGATGATTGTTAGACAAAAGCATATTTATCACCCTCATCATGAAAATTCCAAGTATTAATGAGCAGTTGGGCATGCGTCAAGTCCACAAAGTCAATTGATTAATTTACCTCACTCATTACACCTTTCACTTAACTTATTTCCAATGAAAACTCTTAAGTACCCAAAATCTTAAGTCAAAGGGGCTCAGAGCATTTCTTTGACTTCTGGAGGGACTGGACCCTCGGCTTGATGTATTATAGGTCTTAAGTACTAAAAATCCCCCACAAACATTTACCCCCTTCACTCTCCCTCATTTTCCCAAAACAAATCTTGTTTCCTAAGATAAAACACCATTTTTCCTAAGGAAAAGCCATTACCCCCAAATACACCCTTTTTCTGAAAAACCCACAAAAATAACACTTAGCCTAAGTTATAATGTGTTTATGAAAAGCAAATGAATTATAAATATACATTAAACTTAGCGCTAAATCCATTTTTCACAATTTTCATATTAACTTTTAATTTTATTTATATATTAGTTCCCAAAAAATAGCCCTTTTCCCCTATGTATTTAATAAATACCTTTAATATTTATACCCTGCCCCTGAAGTTTGAAATATAAACTTTATAAATACCTGAACCTGAAAAATGAATTAATTAATCGATCAGCAATTAATTAAAAGTCAAATCCTCTGCCAATAAAATCACACCCAATGCATTAATCTCACCCTAATCCCATATTAAATCCAAAACCACCGAGTTAATTGCCCACCGGGCCCCCCCACTACCATCCATACATTTTCATCGACCGATCGCCACCCGATCTTCCCCCTTCAAATCCAACAATCCACGTTGATTTCGCACGGGCCTGAAACCCAAACTTTACCCGCCCAAAATGGGTTGTTTTCCCTTGGGCCCCCAATGCGATGTGGCGCTCGATGAGTGGAATCAGACGGCCTCCCCCAAAAACCACCTAGCACTCATAAACGCCGTGAAAAAACCCACTTACCACCTCCCACTAAACACCAAACTATCACATCACCCCACTAACTGCCAAAAGTACCACTATTCCCCAAACACCCACCAAATGTTGACTTTGTTAATAAAGGCAAAAGCCTCATAATCTTTGTTTTATCGTGAAACTAAAGTTCCAGACCTTCATGCACGCAACTGCATGACGTCCAACTACCAACCTACATCCAGTTGCCAACTTGAAGAAGCCATTAAACTCATAGTCCACCCTCCAGTTCACACAAACTTTCTGCAACCATGCACAGTCGCCCGTCGACCTGTTCAGAAGCAATATTCCCAAAAATTCCAGGTATTTAGACCAAAATTCGGTGAAAAAACCTTGTCTAAAATTTTTGACAAATTACTCAGTTTCTTAAAAATTAAAAGAAATATTAATTGAAAGCAACTTGAAGTTTCCCCAACCTACTCTGCGCTAAAACCCCATTACCCTCAAGAAACTATAATTTTTGTCCCCCATTCTCAAATCCACAAGAACTGAGGATGGCCGCCACAATTGCTATGGATGTTAGACCAATTTCCACTCCTCACCTAGACTTGGATCACCTTCCCCTTGCTAATAAATACTTCCAAATCAAGGACACCTCTATCCTTGAATCCTCTATCAAAGTATACTGTTGATACAAGGACCAAGACCTAAACCAAGCTGATAAAATAAATCTTTGGGAGTCTAATTTTCCCAAGTATCAATTCCTTGACGTGCACATTTTCCCTAAAATCATTCATTATTTCCATGCAAACTACATTCCCAGTCAAAGGGCAGTGATGTCCCCTGACCATACCATACTTTTCACCATTACTGTTGAGTCAATCAATGAAATGTTTTAGCTACAACCAGGACAAAATCTAACCCCTATTTCAATTGGAGACCTACTAGAAAAATTTCCCAAGCTTACCGCTGCCAAGATTGCTGAAACGCTTCAGACCTTTATCAGGGAGGGAAAGCATTTCCCAACAGAACCTCCTCCATATGTGGCTACCATATTTTCCCCATTTGGTCGAGATATAGTAGCAATGATCTCTTGTGTTTTAGGCTATACCACCAGTGAATACATAGATGAAATCATTTTAGCCTTCATGTCCATTTTTACTCGAGGATAGCCACCTGATGTCATGTATGATTATGCCAAGTACATAGTTGATAGGATGCATGAAATTTTTTTGAGAATGAGTAATGAAAGAGTGTTTAAGTATTCTTCAGTTTTGTACCACCTTTTCTTATACTATCAAGCTGACAAGTTCCCATTCACTCTCCAAAAGCTTGACACTAAAGGTCATCCTAGGTCAGTAATTTTTTGAAGTCTTTTGATACATAAGCATGATTCCCCATATCCATACATAGACTTCATAGATCTATTTGTACATCTTGTAGTGACCATGCTGCTAGGAAGTCCTCCCCCAAGAATCAGTTCAGACATCAGGAGGATCCTGCACCTATCAAAACAACACAAAGTGGGAGATTGGTACTTGTACCAAAATCACATAGAAATTAGGATCTATGGTTGTGAGTTGGCCCCCATATAAACTGCCTAGATACCTCCCAATGAGGTTATTTTCTCCGGAGTACTACAGGCAGATAATCAACTCAGATGAGGTACATTTTGTTAAAGCCAAAAAGAGGGCCCAGCTAAGAATCAAAGACCAACTAGGCCCCTTTGTATGCAATAACAGATAAGATGGAAGAGAAGTAGAAGAAATCCTTCAGAGACTCAAACTAAAACAAATATTCATGTGGAGATATGATCCTTGTGACTTCATCGGCAACAGAAGACAGAAAAATAAGATGACTCCCTACAGTCACCACTAAATCCCTGAAATAGAGAAATATGAAAATCATTTGGAATGGGTGGAGAATACGCTGGTGGATAGAGATAGCACTGAAGTTGTTGTTGAAAATGTACTAATTGATCTAGAGAAAATACTTGATGAAGGTTCTTTCCTACAGGCACAAGGAGAATCACAGGCACACAGTGAAGAACACATAGAAGAAGAATCCCAGCTACAAGAAGAATCAGAGCAGCCAGCCCTACCAGAGGAATTAGGTCAAATAGGTACACAGCAGCCCAATATGAGTACTCCCCCTAATTTGCAAACTCCTCTAAATTAGGAAAGAAGCCTCAAAAGGAATAGGGAGGAGGCCACTACATCAGGCAGAGCAATCATACAAACATATGCAAAAACCAGCCTATTCAAAAGGCAGAGGTTAAATCCTATTTCGGAGCAAGAATTCATAGAAGAAATAGTGGGGGCCACCAGCACAGAGGAAGAAAGAAGTAGGCCTGCTACTCCTTCTAGGGGCACACCAGAACTGTAGGTTTTAACCCCGTACAGAAATTACCTGCATACGAATTCTAAATCACAAGAAAATAAAAAATGCGAGAGCATAACCCATAAAACACATATACACAGAGATTTCCCACTGGATCTCAAAACCGAGACTACCAGCTTGATTTTTCATTATATTCCTTTCAATGTTACAATACATATTTATACATGCCGAAGCATCCAATACCATGGACCAAAAAACCATCACGTCCAATACCATGGACCAAAAAACCATTGATCCAATACCATGGACCGAAAACCATTGCGCCCAAAAAGCATGTGCGAAAATCATGCACAAAACCATAGGTGGGTCCGCCCAACCTAACATAGGGTCCAAAACCAAAATTTTCTAGGGCGCTGCCCCAGACCCCATAAAGTGGGGTTACAGGTACCCCTCAAACCCCCTATTAACTATGTGGAAAGAATATAACACAACCCAACAGCAGTACGGCGGGGTGACGTGGCAGTGACACGTGGTAGGGTGACGTGGGCCGGGCGCAGGCAGTGTGAGGTGATGTGGAGGCGACGTGGCAGGGTGACGCGGTAGTCCTGTTATGTGAGGGGACGGCGGTTTTGGCCTATGCATCGGACTGCCTTTGGTATGGAGGTGGTTTCTGTCAGGGGCAGCCCGATGCAATGGGAGGCCGCCACCTGTCCTGGTGTACGACGGTAAAACCGTCGGACATCGGGTGGTAACCTACCACTACAATAGGGCACCCGATATGAACAAGGGTCGTCGGATCTGGGGGAGACGATCCGACGGTGGATGGGAGGCGAAGGTGCGCGAGATTTAATAAAATAGCGTGTGCGTTTTTCAACCCGAAAGGCATTTTAACGTACTTAAATGTTCCCCACGGTGTGCTAAAGGATGTCTTGTCTTGGTCATCTAGGTGAACAAGTATCTGATTAAATCCTGAAAATCCATCTAGTAAAGAAATTCTGGAGGAACCCACTACTCTTTGTAAGATATGGTCCATTTTGGGCAAAGGGTAGTGGTCTTTTAGAGAGACCTGGTTTAAATTTCTCAAGTCTACACACAGCCTTATCTCTCCTATTTTTTTTCCTAGTGGGAACTAAATTAGATACCCAGTCAAAGAATCAGATGAGTGCAATGACACCTGCTTCAAACATTCTCTTTATTTATTTTTCAATAAGGGGAAGAAGTATGGGGTTGATTCTTCTAAGTTTCTGTTTGAACGGTTTTTGATTTGGTTTTAAGGGAATGGTATGTTGGATCGCTAAGGTGTCATAGGACTTCAAGTCCTCATAACTCCAAACAAATACATCTTGGAATTCTTTGAACAAATCCACGTATTTCGGTTTTTGATCAGGGGGCAGATTTTTGGACAACTTAATCATTATGGGCTGCTCTGTTGTTCCTATGTTGTGTTCTTCTGTAGCAGCATTTGGAGGCTCCATTTTTGGCTTTTTGGGCACATCATTTTCATCAAACATGTCTTCTAATGGAGTAAGGCCGGCAGGTAGAAAATTACTCTTTAGATCAATAAACTCCTCCTCTGCTTTGGCTATTTCCTCTAAACACATTTGTTTCAACTGCTCTATGTTTGCATTGTCAAACACAGTTGGGTTAAGGATTTGTTTAGCTGTTGCAGCTGTTAGAGCCTGTTGATTTTCCTCTGTTAGATGTTGGGAATCGTTCATGACATCCATGTCAATGTTTGTGTTGGAAAATTTTCCCTCAAGAGTGAGGAAATTGTTAATCTGGGCATCATTTGAAAACACCTGCCAATACTTAACATTGTTACGGACCGAAAGTCTGTGTTTTATTTCAGCGGTGAAACGGTGATTTGGTTTAAAGGGAAGCTTCCATGTGCTAGCAAAACTTGCTAGACTGTGGGCATGAATATTATGATCTCTTGAAATTTTGGCAAGCTTGAATTTGTTGAAAGAATTGAGTATTTCGGTGGTAGCAGCCCTGTAAGCCCTCATTCTACTGTCATTAGTAAAAAAGTTACCTTTCATTTGTTGTATAATCAAATCGGAGTCACCTAGGATGGACACTTTTGTAGCTCTTAGGACTTTGAGCAGTTTAAGGCCTAAGAGAAGAGCTTCATACTCTGCCATGTTGTTTGTACATCTGAAATTTAGTCTATAGGCATGGCCTTCTGCGTGATTATCATGTGTATTGTAAATCCATACTCCTGCCCCTACTCCTAACTTGTTGATAGAACCATCAAACTCTAAATACCATGTGTTTTCTTGTTTGAGGTTTGTATTGAGAGTTTTAGTTATTTGAGGATTGGGCAGACTTACAATTTCTGTTTTGGGATGTTCTTCTTGCTTTTTGCTAGTTTCCCTGACTGTTGAGACAATTTCATGGGTATTGGCAACCGATTCCTAATTGATGTATGTTTCTTGTTCCAAAGATAACGGCTTATCTTCGGTTGGAGGACTGGTGTTATCATTAAATAAAATAAAAGAATCCATATCAGAATGGATTGAGTAAATTGGAAAATTTTGGGGCTTTTCCTCACTGCTTACCACATACTTCATTAATGTTTCTCTATACAGTCTCTTTGGTTTCCCAAAGACAGATATAGTGGCATAAGAGAGGTCAAGTTGAAGGGATTCTTGCAATTTTTCTCCCCATGATCTGGATAGGAGCATGCCATATTTTGTGGGAATGTCAAAAACTACTACGTCCATTAGGATTGTCTTGTTGGGAATTGGACTAGAGACACACAAAGGTCTCTAATCAAGCCTAAACATTTGACTTGACTTGAGTCAAAGGAATATAGATCTTTGTATGGTCTTGTGACATCAAGGTTCAACCTTTCCATTACAACTTTGGGCATAAGGTTATGTGAGGCACCTGAGTCAAACATAGCATTATGCAATATTTTGTCATGTATGTGCAGACTGACATAAAAGGGTGGAACAGGTCCATATGTTGATTTTCCATTAACTTATGGACCAAACAGCAACTCAGGGGTATCGTCTAAAACGTTTACATCATCCCTGACCTCTGGTAGTTGAAGTGACCTTTGAATTTGTTACCTATATACATCATGTTTGGAAAGTTCTGAGAGGGGAATGGATATCTTGAGTTTTCCAATCTCTGCTTCTAAACTAAACGGTTTTTCTAATGAGTTCTTGGCATTGATAGCAGCAGATTTCTCTTTTTCAGGCATACTCTCTATGTTTTCTTTTGGAATGTCAGTGTTATGATGAATGACAGTTTGTGGTAATTCTGCTTTGGGAGGATTTTTTAGAGTGCCGTTCAGAGTTTCTTTTGAGGAAGAAGGAGGTAGAAGCCGATCAATAGGAGGCTGTGTGTCTGTTATATCCTCCACAGTTACCTGATGCGGGTTTGGGACAGAGCTATCAGCTGGATTTGTTATGGTGATATTGTCTTTAATTTTTTTGGGCTGTTTGCTATCTTTTGTTCTGCTAGATGCAGGGACATCAATGGTCCTTGTTCTCAGCTTATATTGTTTGTGTACTTCATACATAGTAGTATCATAACCTTGTTTGAAATCAAAAGACTCTCCCGACTTGGTCTAAAATTGTTTTACATTAGGGTAGTCTCGGTCCTCTTCAGTGAGAAAGATTTGATGTTCATTTTCCAAATCTATTAGGTTCATATGAGTCCCATCTGTGGGCTCACTGGATGTAGATGCCTCTGCATAGTTTTCTTGGAAAGGAGGCCTAATATCATGGTCGGGACTGGCCCTTCCAGCGTTTATGTTTTGAGTTTTTCTGAAGTTCAGGTTCCTTATGGCATTGGGTTGTTGACCTTCCCATGAAGTTTTCCTCTCGACATTGTCTACTCTGTCTCCCAGCCTGTGGATGCCACTGATAATAGCATCTAGCTTCTGATCAAAGGCTGAGGGTTCTTCCTTGAAGGTGGTTCTTCTCTTAGTTCTGGCTCTGTTTCTTTTGGCAATTAGATTTGCCTCCACACTAACAGCAACATCTTGCATCTCTGTAAGGCTTTGAGGGGCTCTTTCCCTTAACTGATATGCCATATTAGCATCAAAGCAATCAGGGAATTTGTACAAAGCGAGATTAGGTGGAGATCTTAAATTTTGTGGTATTGCATTGTAAACATTATTAAACCTTGCATAGTAATCCAAAACCATTTCCTGAGGTCCTCTTTTGATAGTATCATACTCAGATAGTATGTGTAGGGGATCTTTATTTTTCTCCCATCTATTGATAAATGTCTGGTATAGGGCTTCAGGGTTTAATATGGAATTGGGTGTAAGCGCCCTAAACCAGGTTCTGACATCACCGGTCAAACTTTGAACAAAAATCTTCATTCTCACACTGTCATCATCGATCTCATAACTTTCAAAGTAATCCTGCATTTTCTTTATATGCTGTAGGGCTGTGCAGGAGTTTGTGCCATCAAAATAGGTAATTTTTGTCTGGTAGTCCTGAGGCATAGCCCCAGGATTAGCAGGCAGCTATAAGGGCGCATATCTATTAGCCATGTTAATGGGGATAAGTGGAAAAACTGGGGCAACTGGGATAACAGGAACAACTGGGGTAGAAGGAGTAGTAATGGTAGTAGGAGTATAGGATGGAGGTGTAGAAGAGCTGCTTGGAGAAGGGGGTGATGAACCAGGGGAACTTGGGGTTGACCGAAATAGAACTTTGACAGGGGTTGGAACACCGCCTGGCTGAACTGTTTCAGGACTCGAAGCAGTTGGATCTTATTGTTGCTTTTTTTGTCTAATGATCTTAGGGATTAAATTCGGATTTTCAAAACCAACTGGGCAATTAGGATCAGGGTTTGATCTTGTATGACGCGTCTGCTTTTTAGGAGCCAGCTTCTAACTTGTTTTTTGGGAAATTTTTTCTAAAAACACAGGTCGACCAAGGCCTTCAAAGGTCAGTTTCTTCCTCTGTGGAGCTGCAGACTAGTTTTACAAGATTTTCTGAGGAGGTCCCCAGCGGAGTCACCATTATGTTATCACTCAGGTTTTCCCTAGGCTCCTGAAGGGATACGGTCGAGGTAACCAAAAACCAATCTTTGGATTGGAGGTTCTAGCCCCCTGCAATCAGAGAGGGCTCTCTCTTAATGATTTAACTTTGTTGATGACGATTTTAGGCTAGCTGTTGGGTTCAGGGGTTTTGATTTTTTGTTTGGATGGAAGATGCATGTATGGAAGATAATTCCAAACAGAGAGGCAAGGTAAGTGTGATATGTTTCAAACCATTGGGCATGGAGTCATGGACTAGGGCTTGCTGTTGCGTTTTCTTGGTCACAAGAGGATTATGGAGCGGGATAGCCACACATGAGACAATTATCAATTTGTTGAAAGGATGGAATGATGGTCAGGATGAAAGGCAATTAAGAATCTTTCATCAAAACTCACAGGGAGGAGTAGTGAATGAATGGTTGTCTAGGAGCAGTTAAGAATTCCTAAACTATCATTCATAAGTGAAAGAAACAGCGTAAACAAGATCATTTAAGTATGCATGTTCATAACTATTCCTGATGAAAACATGAAAAATTGCAGAAATTGAGCCTAGGGTGCAGCTAAGCAAATCCTAAACTATTCTTTTTTTCTGCAATTTAGATGGCGGATTGATGATAAAACAAACATGAAAAAACTAACATAGTTAAGAAACACTTAATTAACCATGTGGAAGCACAGGAATTCCACAGTCACTCCTCGGCCAATTAAACAAAGCAGACAGTTTCAGAATCCATGCTTTTAGTAGTCTTTGATTATAGAAAGTATCACAGTTACAGTGCGAGTCTCTGCTTGAGGAAAATATCGAGAATACCAAAGATTAAGCAACTAGTCAACCAACCAACCCCTACTCCATTTTTCAGGGTGGTATATATAAGAAAAATATCTAAAGTTATTTATTACAACCGACCTAAATAGGTCTACAGGAAAAAGCTTTTTTTAAAACCTAATTGTTGTTGGAATTAAATGCAAGTAAGTCCTTTGGGCTGCGCCAGAGGCAGCTGGATCAAGTTGAGTTGATGGGGTGTCCTGTGTGACTTGGTGCAGTGGTTTTGTCATAACTGTGCATTGAGTTCTGGTCCACTGATCTCCTGTGAGTTTAATGTGCAATCATTTGAGCTGGTGAGATTTTAATGGTTCCTTAACTACTTCTTGACTTTCAGAGCCTTCCTTTTAATGCTGGATTTGCCTCGACCCCTGAGAAAATCTCCTCTGATACACTTTGCCGCTACATTGATAGTCTCCGTCGCTTCCTGATACTCTTTGACAGGCATTTTATCTACATATTTGATCTGATACTCTTTAATCTCTGTTCCTGGTCTCTCTCTGTCTTCAAATACGTTTACATTGGCAAAATCGGGCTTTTTCGGGCCTTTTCGGTGCAAAAAGGGCTAAGGAATCAAAAGATTCCCCAATATGGCTCATTTCCCGTAGCGATGCACGATTAGCGCTTCGCGCTAATCGCACATAGAAAATTGCCTCCGTTTTTCATTCCAGAGCTCCGAAGCTCGACTTTCGCACTTGCACATTTTTTCCATTTTTTGGCTGCTGATGTCAGCATGATGTTAGCGGTATGACGGATGATGTCAGCAGTGGGGTCCTCTGGTACGAATATGACGTTAGCATGCTGACGTTAGCAAGGTGACGTGGCAGTATGGCGGAATGATGTGGTAGTGACACGTGGCAGGGTGGCGTGGGTGAGGCGTAGGCAGTGTGAGGTGATGTGGAGGCGACGTGGCAGGGTGACGCGGCAGTCCTGTTATGTGATGGGAGGGTGGTTTTGGCCTTTGCATCGGACCGCCTTTGGTACGGAGGTGGTTTCTCTCAGGGGCGGCCCGATGAAATGGGAGGCCGCCACCTGTCCCGGTGTACGACAGTAAAACCATCGGACATCGGGTGGTAACCTACCACTACAATAGGGCGCCCGATATGAACAAGGGCCGTCGGATCTGGGGGAGACGATCCGATGGTGGACGGGAGGCGAAGGTGCGCGGGATTTAGTAAAAGAGCACGCGCATTAAAGTTTAATTTTTCCACGGCACGAGTGGGTTTAGACTTTAGGAAATATGTTAATGGGTTTAGGCGCTTGGTAATTTATTAAACAAACATTAATAAATTCCAAAGGAAATGCACGGAGGGGGGTTTTTTCATTTGGAGAAGGCTTCTTTGTGTTTTGGAAGGGGTCCAAACACTAGGGAAGGGGAATTATGTGGAGATGAGGGCTGCTACTATGGTCCAGGTGACTTATTAATTCCAAGAGAAATAATTATGGTTATATTTCAACCAGGGGGAGGGGATATTTACATAAGGGGATTATTTACATAGTTTTATTAGGGGGATGGGGAAAATATAGGGAGTTAAATAATAATGTCAGTAGTTAATATGGAAATGAAAAGAAAGCGCTAAGTTTCAGAGATCTTAGGCTTCAAAGGGGAGATATAGCTTTGTAGAGAAAGTATGGATCCTCCTTGAGTGAAGCAGATCTTCACCAAGGCTAATGACATGGAAAATGATGAAACTAAGAGATATCAAGCAGATCTTGACCTCTTTTGGGGACATTAGTGAATGATTTAGGGAAGAGGAAGAAAGGGAAGTTAGTTATGCCTGATTTGAGCTCCTCCACATAAAACTTCCTTGTGACTGTGACTTGAGTAGAGATGATACTTTGAAAACATAGAATTGATCAGAAATCAAGATTCTGCAACCTCAAAACTACTTACCCAGCCTACTTACCTAACATTTTTTCTTCTTTTGGTTTGGGTGCACTTAGACTTGCAGACCCAGCGTTTCAATTTTTTCTTTTTATGCCTTCCTATCTACAAACTACCCTTATTTCTTCCAAGGGCCCAGATCAAGCAGTTGGGCTCCTTTGATTCTCTACCTATCTAAAATCTGCCAAGATTAAGCTGTTTGGACAGATTGTTCATTCTCTATATTCTAAAACAAGAAATTGAAACCCAGGGAGACCAAGATTAGGCTGTTTGGACCTCCCTTTAGCTGAAAATTCTACAAAACTTGAATGACTCTTCAAAATTGGAATGCAGTAGATGAACTTTGAGTAGCATTCTTTCATGGCCTCTTTCTTTGGTGACTATTTTAGCAAATATGGAGCATTGAAGCATGCAAAGTATGACATATTTGGCCTGTAAAAATGTCAATCATGAAATATGAGTAACCTGCTGTAGCAGGAGGCTAACACTTCTCATGGAGTCTATACTATGTGGAAAAATCTATAGAAGAGATAGCAGCTAAGGGAATGCTGCTATGGTCCCTCACTATCCATGAATTTGTATTTGTGTTTTTTAGTATCGAATCCATTGTTTCAGCACACAGAAATATGAGAGTGTGTCACGCTATATTATCAAGCTTATACCTTTTGACGTTCAGGTACACTGGGAAGTCTTCCTATTTTTCTGGTATGTTTGGTTTGCTTAAATCTTCATAAATTTTATACGAGGTGAGCCTCGTATTCTTATTGTTATCTCGGGTCATGTCTCCATATATCAGTGGTTCTTCATACTTATAGATTTCTAATGAACTGCTCCTCGAGCTTCTACTAGTGGCCTTTTTAGTTGGTGTTTCCATCTCGTCTCCGACAGAGGAGATGGAACTGCAGTTGAGATCCATGTCATCTATCATGTCGAACAAACAATCCCACGATGAGAGTGACAACATTAGAATAAAATAGACTGCTTAAATAAAATTAGTTCCAGATGCTGTGAGGGGGCTTTTAGGTAGGTCGCAATGGAAAGTAGTCGACTTAGCGACAAAGTAACAGATAAGAGTCATGGATTGAGGGGTCACACCATTTGTGGGGTCGCACTAGTCACTTGGGATATCTTCAATGTCTTTCTCATCCCCCTTACCTGAGTTGCTTGGGATATCTTCAATGTCTTTCTCCTTCTACTTCTATGATTTCCTCGTGGCTTTCTATGTCTCCTATTGTTTCTTCTTTAGGGTGGAGGATCTCTGTTGTAAACTAACATTTTCCTTGGAGTGTTTGGGGATCTCCTCATCTCCTTTCTATTTCTCACTCAGGTCATGTTCCCTAGTGGCATTATATGAATTATTGACCCCATCTTAATGATCATGTCTTGCGTGTGAATATGACGAGTTAAAATTTTCCCTCTTGGAATGGGCAACCACAATTGTCTCAGGGTCATACATTCGATACTTGAGAGTTACAAGTGACCACCCTTAAAATCCTTAGCTTCTACTTCTACTTGCTTGAAATTCTCAACTACATATGCTTCAATGACGAGCAGGAAAGCCAACCATGATTTCTTCATGCTTTTGCTTAGTACCCTCGAGAAAACTTGTGTCATGTGGTAGCATTTTTTTTGCAGGAGTACTTTATCTGTGACAAACTTGGGCAGAGAATGAGGGGCCTAATGGGTACTAAAAACTCTAATGAATGTACCTCCCTGAGTGGGCAAACAATGTGCTACCTTGACAACGGTTTCCATGGCCCTCTTTCACATGCACAATGGTTCTTCCCCAAATAATCGCTAGTATAGTGGGGTGATAAAATACTTGAAAATAACATTTGTCATACCCTTATAGGTAGTGTCCTAAAAGACCTTATAGTGGTGGTGCATGTGGCTGGATGCTAACGTATTCAAGTTATAGCTATAATTATTGAACTGGCATCTTACGCAGATGACATCTAGGAGGTATGACGCCATCTAGAATTCTAGTGGTTGCTCTAACTATAGATGCTTTATTGTAATGATGTTTGTCCTTAGAGTTGACACAAGAATGCTCACCTAGTTGAATATTGTTCCATAGGTGGTGACAATGTACATGAGAGGGACACAAGTACCATGGAATACATCAGAGTCTGCTTTTCCATACAAGTGGCACATCATGTTTGCAATTAGTTGATAAACATTTCTTAGCCCTTATGTCCTATACACCTTATATTTTCTAACCCGTAATTTAGACGAGTCTTGTCGCCATTCCATCACGATCTGTTTGGTAGGTGTCTCAAAGTTGGAGAGCCACCTGGTGTTGAAAGTATCGTGCTTCTCATGGAGTCTATACTAGATGGCAATATCTATAGAAGAGATAGCGGATAAGGGAATGCTGGTATGGTCCCTCACTGTCCATGAATTTGTATCTGTGTTTTGTAGTATGGAATCCATTGTTTCAGCACATAGAAATATGAGAGGGTGTCACGCTATATTATTGAGCTTATAACTCTTGACCATCAGGTACACTGGGAAGTTTTCCTATTTTTTGGTATGTTCTGTTTGCCGAACTATTCATAAATGTTGAATGAGGAGAGCCTCGTATTCTTATTAATATCTCGGGTCATGTCTCCATATATAAGTGGTTCTTCATACTGATATATTTCTAGTGAATTGCTCCTAGAGCTTCTACTAGTGGCCTTTTTAGTTGGTGTTCCTATCTTGTCTCCGATAGACGAGATGAAAATGCAGTTGAGATCCACGTCACCTGTCATGTCGAACAAACAATCCTACAATGAGAGTAACAAAATTACAATAAAATAGACTGCTTAAATAAAATTAGTTCGATATTGTGAGGGGGCTTTTAGGTAGGTCTCAATGGAAAGTAGTCGACTTCGTGACTAAGTAGTAGATAGACGTCATGAATCATGAGGTCACACTAGTCGTTGGGTCACACTAGTTTCTTGGGATATCTTCAATGTCTTTCTCATCCCCCTTTTCTGAGTGTCTTGGGATATCTTCAATGTCTTTCTCCTTCTGCTTCTATGATTTCCTCATGGCTTTCTATGTCTCCTGTTGTTTCTTCTTTAGGGTGGAGGATCTCAATTGTAAACTAACATTTTCCTAGGAGTATTTAGGGATATCCTCATCTCCTTTTTGTTTCTCACTCAGGTCATGTTCCCTAGTGGCGTTATATGAATTATTGACCCCATCTTAATGATCATCTCTCGCGTGTGAATATGACGAGTTCAAATTTTCCCTCTTGGAGTGGGAAACCACAATTGTCTCAGGGTTGTACGTCTGATACTTGAGAGTTACAAAGTCACCACCCTTCAAATCTTTAGCTTCTTCTTCTACTTTCTTGAAATTATTAACTACATATGCTTCAATGACGAGCGGGAAAGTTGGCCATGGTTTCTTCTTGCTTTTGCCTAGTACCCTTGAGAAAACTTGTGTCATATGGTAGCATGTTTTTCATAGGAGTACTTTATCTGTGAAAAACTTTGGCAGAGAATGAGGGGCCTAATGGGTACTAAAAACTCCAATGAACGTGCCTCCCTGAGTGGGAAACCACTGTGCTACCTTGACAATGGTTTCCATGGCCCTCTTTGACATGCACAGTGGTTCTTCCCTGAATAATAGCTAGTATAGTGGGGTGATAAAATACTTGAAAATAACATTTTTCATACCCTTATAAGTAGTGTCCCAAGAGACCTTGTAGTGGTGGTGCATAGGCTGGATGCTAATGTATTCAAGTTATAGCTCTAATCATTGAATTGGCATCTTGTGCAGACGACATCTAGGAGGTATGATTCCATCTAGAATTCTGGTGGTTTTTCTAACTCTAGATGCTTTATGGCAATGATTTTTTTCCTTAGAGTCAACACAAGAATGCTCACCGAGTTGAATATTGTTCTGCAAGTGGTGACAACGTACATGAGAGGGACACAGGTACCATGGAATGCATTAGAGTCTACTTTTCCATACAAGTAGCACATCATGTCTGCAATTAGTTGATAACCATTTCTTAGCCCTTATGTCCTATATACCTCATATTTTCTAACCTAGAATTTAAACGTGTCTTGCCACCATTCCATCACGATGTCTTTGGTAGGTGTCACAAAGTTGGAGAGCCACCTGGTGTTGAAAATATCGTGCTTCTCATGGAGTCTATACTAGGTGGGAATATCTATAGAAGAGACAACGGCTAAGGGAATGCCAGTATGGTCACTCACTGTCCATGAATTTGTATCTATGTTTTGTAGTATTGAATCCATTGTTTTGGCACATAGAAATATGAGAGGGTTTCACGCTATATTATCGAGCTTATAACTCTTGACCATCAGGTACACTGGGAAGTCTTCCTATTTTTCTTGTATGTTCATTTTTTTGAACTCTTCTTAAATGTTGTACAAGGAGAGCCTCATATTCTTATTGATATCTCAAGTTATGTCTCCATATATAAATGGTTCTTTATCCTGATATATTTCTGGTGAACTGCTCCTCGAGCTTCTACTGGTGGCCTTTTTAGTTGGTGTTTCCATCTCATCTCTGATAGAGGAGATGGAAATGCAGTTGAGATCCATTTCACTTGTCATGTCGAACAAACAGTCCCACGATGAGAGTGACGACAATAGAATAAAATAGACTGCTTAAATAAAATAAGTTCCAAATGTTGTGATAGGGATTTTATGTAGGTTGCAAGGGAAAGTAGTCGACTTAGCGACTAAGTAGCAGACAAAAGTCATGGATCATAGGGTCACACTCATCATGGGGTCGCACTAGTCGGAAGGTCGAACCGGTCACGGGGTCGCACCGATCACAAGGTCACACTAGTCATGAAATTTAGTCTATCGTGGCTATTGGTTGTGTGATATATGCATTGGGCATGCTAAAAGATAGATTTGAGGCTTAAAGGAGATGTTTAAATTCCTAAAGGCCAAATGGCCAGGCTCATAGGAGGAAAACTGGGTGACATAAGGGTGAGAAATGATTGTGAGGAAAGCAAGAGGGGTTTCATGAGGCCAGAGGAATTGATCTGAGGTTTGTGGTGCAAACTTACATCAAAATGTAGATAAAACCCACTAGGGTTGGAATTCTACTAGTTTCGACACTTCATCTACACAATGCTTCTGCATAATCTTTCCTGCAAGGATCTGAACAACCACCTTGTAATAATTTTATAATCCTCGATTACCTACCTTGTAATAATTGTGTTGATTATCTGCCTTGTAATAATTGTGTTTCATACCTTCCTTGTAATAAGTTTAGAATCCTTGATTACCTTTAGACACCCTACTTTTAGATCTATGGCTTTCTTGAGGCCAAGGATTAATTCCTCCTATTTTGCAGTGTTGGTGGTGCATTGGAAATTTAACCTGTAAGAAATCAAAAATATGTTCCTTTAGGGATCTACCAAGACACAACCTTCTCCAGCTTCATTGTGAGTCTTTGAACCATCATAATATAACATCTAGATTTTGTCATTGAGAATGGGTGGGTCCAAAGTGGGCAGGTTTAGACCATAGATATCATTCTCATTGGCCAGGGGGATTTGATGGGAGTTTCAATTGGGTACCTGACGAGATGGTCGATGTTTGGGATTGATAGCAACTTAATAGTGTCTCGAGGAAACACACCCTAATCTCCTCTTGGGCATAGATGATCGGCTCGTTAAAGCCTTCAAGACCAGTAACGGTGTGTTTCATGAAACGTTCATTGTTGACTTTGATTTGATTATTCCTTCCTTTATTGGTTAACCATAAGTGGGATCAGTTTGTGGCAAAGTAACCTTGAAGCTTGTAGGACCAATCCCTACTAAGGAGTAATCCATAGGATCTTACGATGTCAACCAAAATTATGTCAATGCACTCATGCACCTGAGAATACTGGAATACAATCTAATAATAATGTTATTCAATTCCCCAACAACTGAGACCTAGGACCTATCTAGTTGGATGATCTTAGCATCTTTTTCTTGGGGTTGAATATTTAGGTTTTCATAGACTGACCGAGGCGTGATGTTGGTTGATGCACCATAGTCAATGAGGTAGTTGTTCACATTGTATTTGAAAATATCAAAGGTCAAGAGTAAAGGACGGTTTGAACCTCTTGTGTTTGCATTGATGGCATTTACAATGGATTGAAGATCAATCACAGGTTGGGATCAACCTGACGAGTTAACCCTGACTGACAAGGAAGGTTTTCAAATGGTGGGAGAGTTGGAAAAGCTTTTGACAAACAACTCTCATTAGCTGGTCAACTTGCACAACTCATACAACAAGATTTTGTACTCGCATATTCTGCAAGGGCTGTTTGTCTATATGTATCAACAAATTCCTACACTTCCTGTGAGATATCCTCCTGTTTCCTTACATGTCTAACTTCACTGATGCACAAAACTCCATAACTTTTGATATTAGACTCTAGGCCAGTGAAAAGGTGTCTGTATGAATCCAACACCTTGTTCACATCTTTGGTTAGTTTACCTTTGACTAGAACTTGATGCATAGCTGGACCTTGGCATTTTTCATGGTGATCCAATCCTTCTTTGGGACTATCGTCAGTGATCTGGGGTACTTGATGGACCACTCATACATACTATTTAGAGCGATCATGACTTCCATCAACATAGTAGATCTCTCTTTTGTGTGAGCTTATATAGCCAATATTGGGGCCATTGTGTGGTTTAGCTTTGACATCTCTTCCTAGACCATTACCATGGCTTCCCTGGGGTCTCTGCCTCTCCTTTGATAGATCCATGGAATTTTGTTGTGCTAGAGTGAATTAAATGGAGGGCTACATTCTCTTGTTCTTCTCTCTTTCCTTCCTCCTCTGATCTAGTAGTATTTTTCTCTGATTTGTAAACCCTCGTTTGGAAGTTTGTGATTTGTTTGTGTTGGAAACACGATTTCCGTTACACCAAAACCCATAGGTATTAGTAAACAGACACATTGCTAGATTTAAGCATATGCCACGAAACACATGGGAAGTGTTGACCTTCTACATTGCCATTAACAACGAGCCAACAATCTCCCCCCGCCAACGCGAGCCCAGTGTGTTTTGAACTTGAGACCTCTGGCTCCAATACCAATCTCCCACTTGGAGATTGATTATAGCAACTCCAACGCTACTTCATTTGCTAGATAATGACTCCACTTTAGACCTGGTTGTTTCTCATATTCTTCATCATACTTGAGGACCAATTGAAACTGAGCAGATTCTCAATTTCTCCCTGGTTACAACTTTTGTTAACATATCTGCAGGATTATGGCTAGTGTGTATCATTTCTAGCTTCAACTGTCCATCTTCCAATGTTGACCGTATGAAATGGTACTTGAGTTGTATATGTTTAGTCCTCGAATGAAATGGAGAGTTCTTTGCCAGATGTATGACACTCTGGCTGTCACTGTATAACCTACCGAACTCTTTCTTCTTACCCAATTCATCCAGAAACCTTTGTAACCAAATCATTTCTTTACTAGTCATTGTAGCAGCAACATACTCTACTTCTGTTGTTGAAAGTGAAACAACACTTTGGATTTTTGAAACCCAATTGACAATTGTTCCACCTACAATAAATACATTTCTTGTAGTGCTCCTCCTATTATCTCTGTCACCTGCCATATCTGCATCAACATATCCTTGTAGAGCAATGTTTGAACCACCAAAGCATAATGCTTGATTTGTGGTAATTCTCAAATACTTGAGAATCCACTTCATTGCCATCCAACGTTCTTTTCTTGGATTGTTCATGTACCTACTTACAACTCCCACTGAATGTGCAATATCAGGCCTTGTGCAAGCCATTGCATACATTAAGCTTCCAACTGCTGATGCATATGGAACTTTAGATATATGAACCATTTCTTCCTAAGTCTTGGGACACGCCTCCTTACTTAATTTGGAATGGTTAGCCAAAGGTATACTACCTGGTTTTGCATTCTTCATATTAAACCTTTTCAACACCTTTTCTATGAATTCACTTTGAGACAATGTTAATTTGCAATTCTTCCTGTCTCTAGTTATTCTCATACCAAGGATTTGTTTTGCAGCACCCAAATCCTTCCTTGCAAAAGAGTTTGGCAATTTCCTTTTGAGTACATTTATTTCTTGCATGTTCTAACCTACAACAAGCATGTCATCTACATACAATAACAATATAATATAGTTTCCATCATTTTTCCTTTTGAGATAAACATAATGATCAGAGTGACACCTAGTATAACCTTGTTCAAACGTAAACCTATCAAATTTTAGATACCACTGCCTTGGAGCCTGTTTTAAGCCATACAAGCTATTCTTCAACCTGCACACTAGTTTCTCCTTCCCTTTTACCTCATATCCTTATGGCTGCTACATATATATCTCTTCCTCCAAATCCCCATGGAGAAAGGTTGTCTTTACATCTAACCACTCAAGATGCAAATATTCAGCTGCTACTAGACTTAGAATAGTTCTGATTGAAGTCATTTTCACAATAGGAGAAAATATCTCATCAAAGTCTATACCCTTCTTCTATGCAAACCCTTTCACCACAAGTCTAGCTTTATACCTTTTTCTACCTCCATCTTCTTCCTTCAACTTGTAAAACCATTTATTCTGCAATGTTGTTTCACCTGCAGGAAAACTGATTAAGTCCCAAGTCTAGTTATGTGCTAAGGAGTCCATATCTTCTTTCATGGCTTGCTCCCACTTCTTCCTGGTTTCTACCTGCACTGCTTCTTCATAACATTCTAGTTCACCAGAATCAGTCAAAAATACATAATATAATGAAGGAGGGTATCGTTCAGGGGGTCTACTTATCCTGGTAGATCATCTAACACCACATTCAAGTGTTTGAGGTGCTTGTTGCTGTTGTGGTTGTTGTTCTACCTGTTGATCATTATGATTTTCAGGCACCATCACTTTTCCTGTGATATCGTCAAGCACTATGTATTCTCTTTTTTATTTTTCTTGTTTCTTTTCTTGCAGCTGATCCTTATACAAAAGCCTTTCATTGAATATTACATCTCTGCTCCTAATGATTTTGTGATTTTCATAATCATATAAGCAATAACCAAAATCATTAACACCATATCCAATAAAGGTACATTTCTTCGATTTTGCCTCAAGCTTTGTTCTATTTTCTTTGTTAATGTGGACAAAGTCTTCACAACCAAAAGCCTTTAAAAAAGAGTAGTTTACCTTTTTACCTGTCCATGCCTCCTCTGGAATACCACCATCCAAGGAACTTGAAGGCCCTCTATTTATTAGATAAATAACAGTATCTACAGCATCTGCCCAAAATTGTAAAGGCAATCCTACATGCAATCTCATGCACCTTTCATGCTCCATGATTGTCTTGTTCATCCTTTCTGACATGCCATTTTTTGTGGTGTTCTTGGAACTGTCTTCTCTCTACGAATTCCATTTTTTGAACAGTACCTATCAAACTCTTTGTTGCAATATTCACGTCCATTATCTAATCTAAGACACTTCAACCTTTTTCTTGTCTCATCTTCAACCAAAGCTTTCCATTTCTTGGTATCAAATACATTATATTTATTTCGAATACAATAAATCGAGGTTTTTCTGGTTGCATCATCAATAAAAGTAACATAATAACAAGAGCCACCAAGAGATGATTCCTGAGCAGGTCCCCATACATCTATATGCACAAGCTCTAATTTTTCGCTCTTCTTTTCTTTCCCAACTCTAAGGAATCTGACTCTCTTCTGTTTTCCATAAACACAATTTTCACAGAATTTTAAATCAACATGCTTCAAACCTGGAAACAAATTTCTTGAGTGAAGAATTTGCATCCCCTTCTCACTCATGTGCCTGAGCCTATGATGCCACAACGCGTATCTTCTCCTGTAGAGGTTAAAGCATTAACGGAATTAGAAATACCATTGCATAAATACAATGTACCAACCTTTTCTCCTTTCGCTATTACCATGGATCCTATAGTGACCTTCCAAGTTTTATCTGTGAAAGTACTTACGCAACCTTCACCTCCCAACTACCCTTTTGAAATCAGATTTTTCTTTAGATCTGGAACATGTCTTACCTCCTTTAATAGTTACTAATTTCCGTTTTGCTGTTTTATGAAAATTGTACCCATTCCAACGATTTTACAGGGTATACCATCACCTAATCGAACCTGTCCAAAATCTCCTTAAACATAATCATGAAAATGTTTCTTATCAAGTGTGGCATGGAATGACGCCCCTGAATCTACCACCCAGGCATCAATAATATTTTATAAAGAAAGAATCAAAGCATCTTGTAACAGGTCAATTGTTACATTCACTTCATGATCTTTTTCTTGCTGTGCATCTCCTTCTTTTCCCTTCTGAGACTTGCAATCTTTCTTTAGGTGTCCTTTCTTCCCACATTTCCAGCACACTATCCCCGATCTAGACTTGGATCTGCCTTTTTTGACTTACTACGATATCCTGGGCTCTTTCCTCTTTCCTTTTTTCTTCCCCTAGTCTTTGCAGTCAAAGAATTACCTGATGTCTCACCAGAGCTTTTCCATCACATTTCCTTGCTAATGATTGCACCGACAACATCATCAAACTTTAAAGTACTAGATCCAGAGACAAAGTTACCAATGGCCATAAATAAACCATTCCAACTTTCTAGCAATGAGCACAGAAATAATAGAGCCCTAACTTCATCATCAAAATTTACCCCTACAGAACTTAACTAACTTGTAACTGTATTAAAATCATTTAAATGGTCTGCAACAGATCCACCTTCTGACATCTTCATATTAAATAAATGCTTCTTAAGCAATACCTTATTTGAGGCCGAGGGTTTTTCATATAGTTTGGGCAATGCCAACATTAAACCCTCTATTGTCATTTCCTTTGAAATATTAAACACTACTAACACCACAAGGCACAGCCGTATTGTTCCAAGTGCCTTTTTGTCAAGAATATCCCATTATGTGTCTATCATACTTGTCGACTTCTTTGTCTTTCTGTTCATTGGTAGGTACATATATCTCTAATACAGGTAATATTCCATCTGCATCTTCCACAGCTAGTAGTTTTGGCCATTGAATTTTTCAACCCTAAACATACCATCTTCTGCGATTTCTCCCACTCGAACCAGGAACCCTTCTCTCCTACGAGTTTATCAGCTAAATAGACCTTCGGCTTTGATACTAGTTGTTAGAAAATTATATATTAAAGAGCAATGGAACACATAAAATATTGCAGAAATATAAACACAGAAAATGCATAAAACAAGAGAGACACAGATATACTTGGTTCACCTAGTTTGGGCTACCTCCACAGAGAAACAACCAGTCCTTCTTTTATTATATTATCCACCAAACTGAAGAGATACAACCTATAGTAGATCTGCTGTAACTCCCTCCTCACTCTCAATCTCCTCTCTCCTCCTCACTCAGAATACAGATCTACATAGACGCATTACAATTCCCTCATATATAGTGAGGGGTTGCCTTCTAGGGCAAAAAAACCCTAAATTAAACATAAATTATACCGTCAGATCATCCACCTATTGAATGACCTAGATTGACTAGAAATTAATAGAATTTTACAAGGCAATTTTCATCTATTTTTAGCTTTGGGGGCGCTGTCCCTAAATCCCTGTCGCGGGACTGCTGGCCCTCGGAGCCCCTAGCCGAGGGGGATTAGCCCCCCCAGACCCTCACCGAGGGGAAAAGTCCTCCCCACACCCTCCCCCCCCTCCGTGTGGAGGGGTGTATAGTCTTCTTGGGGTATACATTCGGCTGAAGCCTTTGAATATAGAAGATAATCAGGCTCCACACCCAACAATTTGCATATCTTGGCCACATTATGTTCTATAGCGGTCACAAAAGTCATCCCAACCGAGGCAATCATGTTAGGATTCAAAGTGGTGTTAGGAAAAATGTCCATGGCTTTGATGGCCTATAAGGGCTCTACTGGGTTTCTATAATAATACTTTTTCCTTTCGTGCATGACTTTGAGGCTCACTTGGTTGAAGGTGAGCTTTGTGAGATGTAGGACTTCTTCCTTTTGCTCCTCTCAGTAGCCTAGATCTTGTAAGGGAAGGTGCCTATAGTGAGGGGAGTAGAAGGAGGAACATCTAATGGGGCTAGTGCATCTTGTTCCATGTCCATCTCAAATGTCTTACTAGTTTCTCCCCATTCAATCTATCTGCTTTCCTCTTCTTTGCTCTTCCTTAGTTCTTCCTCCAGCCACTTCCTTTCTTGTTTTGCCAGCTCTTGTTGCTTCTTGAGCTCTTCGACTTGCTTAAGTTTTTCTTATTTCTCCTTTAGCTCTTGTTCCCATCTCTTCTTCTCTTCCTCATGCTCTTCTTATTGTCATTTCTTTCTTGCTTCTTGCTGGGCACTTTGTTCTTCCTACTACTTTTCTTCTTGTTGTTTCTTCTTTTCCTCCTCTTCCAAGTGCCTCTTTTTTTCAAGTTGGCCTTGGGATCTTCTGATCATTTGAGATATTTCTCCCTTTTTCTCTTGAGCTCTTGTTTCTTCTTTTCCAAGACAACATTCCTTTATTCCATCATTTCATTATCATCCCCATTTTCTGAGTCACTTGGGATATCTTTGACGTCATTCTCCTTCTACTTCTAGGATTTCCTCGTGGTCTCCTGTTGTTTCTTCTTTAAGGTGGAAAATATCTGTTGTAAACTAACATTATCCTTGGACTGTTTGGGGATCTCCTCATCTCCTTCCTATTTCTCACTCAGGTCGTGTTCCCTAGTGGCATTATATGAATTATTGACCCCATCTTAATGATCATGTCTCGCATGTGAATATGACGAGTTAAAATTTTCCCTCTTGGAGTGGGGAACCGCAATTGTCTCAGGGTCATACGTTCGATATTTTAGAGTTACAAAGTGACTACCCTTAAAATCTTTATATTTTTCTTCTACTCTCTTGAAATTCTCAATAAAATATGCTTCGATGATGAGTGGGAAAGCCGGCCATGATTTCTTCTTGCCTTTGCTTAGTACCCTCGAGAAAACTTGTGTCATATGGTAGCATGTTTCTTGCAGGAGTACTTTAACTGTGACAAACTTGGGCAGAGCATGAGGGGCCTAATGGGTACTGAAAACTCTAATGAACATACCTCCTTGAATGGGGAACCAATGTGCCACCTTAACAATGGTTTCCATGGCCCTCTTCAACATGCATAGTGGTTCTTCCCCGAATAACCACTAGTATAGTGGGGTGATAAAATAATAAAAAAATACATCTGTCATACCCTTATAGGCAGTGTCCCAAAAGACCTTGTAGTGGTGATGCATGGGGCTGGATGCCAATGTACTCAAGTTATATTTACAATTATTGAACTGGCACCTTGCACAGATGACATCTAGGAGGTATGAAGCCATCTAGAATTCTGGTGGTTGCTCTGGATCTGGATGCCTTAACTGCAATGATGTTTTTCCTTAGAGTCGACACAAGAATGCTCACCTAGTTGAATATTGTTCCATGGGTGGTGAAAACTTACATGAGAGGGACACAGGTACGATGGAATACATTAGAGACTGCTTTTCCATACAAGCAACACATCATGTCAGCAATGAGTTGATAAACATTTCTTAGCTATTATGTCCTCTACACCTCATATTTTCTAACCCAGAATTTAGACGGGTCTTTCCACCATTCCCTCACGATGTCTTTGGTAGGTTTTAAAAATTTGGAGAGCCACCTGGTGTTAAAAGTATCGTGCATCTCATGGAGTCTATACTAGTTGGCAATATCTGTAGAAGAGATAGGGGCTAAGGAAATTTTGGTATGGTCCCTCACTATCCATGAATTTGTATCTATGTTTTGTAGTATCCAATCCATTGTTTCGGACACGGAAATATGAGAGGGTGTCACACTATATTATCGAGCTTAGATCTCTTGACATTCAGGTACACTGGGAAGTCTTCCTATTTTTCTAGTATGTTCAGTTTGCTGAACTCTTCATAAATGTTGTACGAGGAGAGCCTCGTATTCTTATTGATATCTTGGGTGATGTCTCCATATATATGTGTTTCTTCATACTAATAGATTTCTAGTGAACTGCTCCTCGAGCTTCTACTAGTGGACATTTTATTTGGTGTTTCCATCTTGTCTCCGACAGAGGAGATGGAAATGCAGTTGAGATCCATGTCACCTGGCATGTCGAACAAACAATCCCATGATGAGAGTGACGACAATAGAATAAAGTAGACTGCATAAATAAAATTAGTTCCATATGTTGTGAGGGGGATTTTAGGTAGTTTTCAAGGGAAATTAGTCGACTTAGCGACTAAGTAGCAAATAGGAGTTGTGGATAGTGGGGTCACTTCGGTCACAGGGTTGCCCTAGTCACAAGGTTGAAACAGTTGTGGGGTTGAACCAATCACGAGGTCACACCAGTCGTGAAATTTAGGCTATCATGGCTATTGGTTGTGTGATATGTGCATTACACAGGTTAAAAGATAGCTTTGTGGCTTAAGTGAGATGTCTGAATTCCTCAAGGCCAAATTGTTAGCCTCACAGGAGGAAAATTGGATGGCATAAGGGTGAGAAATGATTGTGAGGAAGGAAAGAGGAGTTTCATGAGGCCAAAGGATTTGATTTGAGGTTTGTGGTGCAATCCAAGGTCAAAATGTAGATAAAACATGCTAGGGTTGGAATATAGAGGGCTGGGATGGAAGAGTTTGACACTTGGATAGAGAAAACGACTACAAGGGAAGAGGAAATGTCACATAACTAGACAAAACATGCGGTCGCCCTGGTCCCAAATCTCCCTCATCTCTCGTGCAACCCAAGAACCATTATGAAATGAGTCTTGGGTGACTGGGTGTAAATAGTTCCCATCACACATGTAGGGGTCACATGGATTGAAATTCCTAGAGCAGGGAAGGGGTATGACCTTGCGACTTTTGTAGATCACTAGGTCGTAGGGGTCACGTGTTTGTGGTGGATGCATTTTACGGCCTATGTGACCTTGTGACCCAATGACCTAACTGGTGACATAGTCACCTAGGTTACAAGGGTCACAATTTTTAGAGATATGACCTATGCAACCTATGCAACTTTGGCTAGCTGGGTCGCATGACTTGCACTAGTCACAAGCAAAGGAAATTTTGCATTATGTGGCTCCAACTAGATGACTTGAACCATATTTTGAGTTATCTTGGCTTGGAAGGAAACATTTTGTTCTTACGACACTTTTCTCATCTGTCAAGCTCTTAAGCAGGCTCTTAGGATGAGGAAAACTTTTGAAAGGTAAAAGGGGCTCCTAAATTTTGAAGGGCTTGAAATTTTGGAGGGGTTGTTGTAGTGGCTACAACAATTGGCGATTCACTAGGAGAACTCCATGTTTTGGAGATGTCTTGTGGCCTATATTAAAGGGGACCTCAATGAGTGTTGTTTCATGGAGTTGTGGGTCCTGTTGATATTACCTAGGTCTCTTCTTTACATTATTTTCCTATCCCCAATCTTAAAAATCTCGGCATTTAACACATGGAATATGACATCAATTCCTGCTAGTCTTAGAAGGAAAAAAAAGTTGAACTAATTATATAAGCTTTAAGTATTTTTAGTATAATATTCACAATGCTCTAGTGTTTCTCCACTACTAGTGAGCTTGAAAATTAGCCCAGTGAAGACACGACCTTGAAATCGGAAATGGTTCTCCACTACCAGTAAACCTAGTCAGTGCCCCGATAGAGTTGTTGCTTCACCTCTTTGGGCAGGAACGTTTTTGAGTCCTTTAGCCCTTATTAATTAATGGATGTGATAATTGGAACTTATTTGTCTATGCTTATTGCACTAATTTGAGGTGGCTATGTAAGCTTGGGTGGACAAGTGATCTTGACTTATTTGGCTTGCAAAGAGGTTTCTTATAGTTTTTGAGAGACCTTATTGTTTTCCTTAAATGTGTGTGTTCTCAGAAAGGTTTATTTGGTTTCCCTTCATTCCAAAAACAGTGGGTGAGCTCAAACAATGCAAAATTCAAGCCAATTATGTAGCTAGGATAAGATGACGTGAGAAAAAGGGACCATGTGTGCCATCAAGTTCCCCACTAATGTCAATTTTCAACACTCTATTTTTCTCATGACTTAAGGTTTAATCAACATACGGTTCGATACAACACCCGCGGGAGCCAAAGTGTAGGTTATTTCCAACCTCCACTTGACATCCCAAACTTTTATTTCAAAGCAAACAAAAATCAATCTGTGCTAGAAAAACAAACTAACTAGAAAGGAAAACAAAAGGGAACTATAGTATAGGGTGGGACTAGCAACCTTGAGGGTTGCTAGGTTAAGTAGAATTTTAGGTCTTGTTTGTTCATAAGAAGGGGTTCAACTCGCCCTCCTAGGGTTTGCAACTTATATGTGTGCTCACTAATTTTTTCACTGACTTGGAAAGGGCCAATCCATAAGGCTTGGAACATGGTTTGTGTTAGCATGATGGGCCCTAACCCAGGTTCAGTATTAAGCAGGAAATCAAATCCCTACAGTACTGGCCCTTTCGATATCAATCCATGGAGCGCAGACTAAAGTCTCACCTGAAGCAGTATGGGGGGATGCAAGAACCAAGTTTCCATGCCCTGAGATGGTTGTGATGTCGGTTATTTGCCCTAACCTTCCTTCATGAAAATCAATAAGCCCTTTAGGGCTTATCAAATTATTTCCTTCATTCGTTCTTGAAGCCTCCGTGAAAGCCTCCGACCATCGTTCGTGGACCCTAAATAGATAAATCAGGCACTTATGCGCCTCTGTAATTACTTGTACTTCTATATCTACTCATATTTTCTTAAATATTGGTTACTTTAACATGCATTACAGTTATCTTCATGTAAATAGATATTCCTACTTGTGTTCATATGAGAAAGTAAAATATATAGATTCATGCATCAATATAGCATTATTCATACTCCAGTATTCAACATAGCATAATTGTAACATTCATAACATATGTAAGATATTACTAACATAGATAATTGTTGAATATTTCTCTTTATCAATAATCCATATTTCTAGTACAGAACCTAACTGCCCTGCGCACACAGCTGCAGGGTTCCGCGCACTCAGATGCAGAATTCTACCCTAAGCCTCCGCTCACTCAGCTGCAAAGCCTCTTCCTATGCTAACACTCTTCGCTCCTAGCTCTCATAGACCCATGCATAAAACATAACAAGACTCAACTGAATTGCCTTAGACTCTTCTAAGACTCCCTTTTTATGCAATCCCATGGTCTGTAGACCATGGGTAGATCTCTAAAACCGACATGACTTATACAAAAGAAGGGAATAAAACACTTAGTAACTCTTTATAGCATCACAATCTGTAGCCACAAAATGTGGAGACTTTAAACAAAACTTGGGCTTTTAGCCCCAAAACGTCGAGTTTTAACCCCAAAATTGACCCTAGGGCACTCATTCCCAACATTCCCCCTAAAAAATTTTGGTGACTCACCCTCGAGTCACTCTTCTGGCATGAAGATCTTGTCACGAATACCTCCCATCTCTACCTCTAGCATTGTAACTTCAATGGTGTAATATGTTGTTGCCTGCTTCATCTTGTCAACTAGCTACTCTGTCGTTGGTTCTGCACCATCTACCTATACCTTTTGCTGCATTCCCTACAGACTAGCCAATTTTCCTTCAATGGTGGTTGTGAGCACATAGGCTTCATCAAGTTGAGGCCCTATTCTAGCCTTGAGGACACACTCTTTGTGCTACTCTACATCAACCTACTCCTTTAGCACCTTTTCCTCATGCAACTTTGGTAGCCTTTGTGTAAGGGGGATGGTGTGCGTCATTGCTTTGACTTCATCATATCCCTTCTCCAGCTCCTGGGACTCCATTTCCAACCTTTGCAATGGGGGATCCTCTTGCAAATTGGTAACCACTTTGAGTGTCTACTCAAAGAGCATTGCGCACTCCTTCACTGCGCTATCTACAGTGGCTATTGTATCTATGATAGCAGCCTCACACTGCTCCTTTACCTTCAGTGGAGTCAAGGGGTGGTCCCTTAATGCAAATTTGGCGATCTTAAGGTTTAGTTCCAATTGAACCTTGGCTAGCTTTGATCTCACTTGGTGCACTCCAACAACGAGCTTTTGAATTCATTCATTCATGGGCGCATCTTCTTGAATATCCAGCTCGGGGACAAAACTACATGCCTCCATCCCTACCATGGCAGTGCGCTCACTCTTCACCGTGATAGCCTTAAAGAGCTCTATGGCAAAAAGCTTCTTGGAAAAAATTTGGGAGTTGTTCACCTTCTTCTCACTGATGTCGTTTAATTCTCGTTGTTCCTGAGCCCGAAGTTCTGTGATCACACCATCATGCAAGGTGTGAAGGAATTCTCTTGGAAGCACAACCAAGTCTAGCCTGACCTTTTGGAGGGCGCGAACAGTGGCCTGATCATCTTCTGCTTCTACGATTAGCGCTCCATCTGGAAGTGCAATAAACTGGGGGTCCAAGGGGCGAAGCATTTTTTCTGTTTCAACTGTCCCAAGTGCCAAGATGGTTGATGCTATGCTACTGCAATCCACAATGGCCTGCAACTGTGATGCCTGGATCTACAGCTCACTTAGACTGGTATGAATGGCGTACAACACCTGATTTTTCCGCTCCTCGAACTATTGTAGCAGTTCCGCGATGGCATCCCTTACCATCTCACCAATGTTATTCAGATCACCATTTTTCAAGGTGATTGGGTCAAGGGAAGTCTTGGAGTCCTCTCCTCCCTTCCCTGTTTGTTGTTCCTCCTCTTTTTCTTCTAGGGAAGGCGAATTCTAACTCCTATCAGAGTCACACTCCTCTTCTTCCTTTGTCTATTTTTTGGAAGCATGCCCTACCCTAACTTTGTCCTCAACCTCCTTCTTCCTCTTTTCTGCTAGTTGTTCCATCTTCCACTTGGCCTCTTCTTTCTTTCACTACACTGTAGACTTGCTAGACTCAGTTGTCAAGTCTAAAGTGGTGAGCCAATATGTTAGCTAGTGGTCGAGGACCACTATAATAGCGTCATATATGGCCAAGTATGGAAGGTCATACCACTTTCATTTAGGATCCTTCCACACGTGCATCGAGACCGAATGTAAGTACATCTTGAACTCTACATACTCTGCTAGTTGATCATAAACAGTTAGAGAAAACCGCAGTTTGCAGTTCATGGCCATGTGGATATTCCTCTCCGTCAAGATCCAAAAGACCTTGTGATGAGCCCCAGAAATGACTAATTATATGGGCTCATTTAGCCTCCTAATTCAACTTAATCCACCATTCTCATTAGTTTATTGCATTTTTTTTATTATATTTATGCTAATAGAGTGAATTGGGTCAGTCATTATGCCAACAAGTCTACTGTGTGCTTTATCCATATTTTTGGTCAATTTTGAGACAAAATCAAAGGTTTAAATGAGCACTTGGCAGCAAATTCGTGGAAGAACAAGGGATAGGATTTGTAGGAAGGTGTCCCCTTCATTTATGAGCCCTTACCTTGAATTCTCCATCAAAAACTCGGAGCACAAGGGGCAGCCAAGCCAGTCAAGTAGGACTGTTGTTAACTGCAAGTTTTGGCAACCGAGTCCCTAAAGTTTAGGAGGACCGTTGGGGTCCTCAATTTGTATAAATAATAAGGCTTAGGGCCTCATTTCAGTTAGTCATTTTTTAGTTTGATTTTAGTTATTTTTTGGTCATTTTTAGGTAGTAGGTTAGCTCTGCATTTCAACACATTTTCAAGCTTTTTCTTGTAGACAGTTTTTGGGATGTAACTATTATCTCTTGATCAATAAAGATTAATACAGCTTTACACCAGCTCTGATATTCCTTAGGAGGCTGTAGCTCTTGGGGTTGGGCCCAACTCAAGTGCCAATACCTCCTTTGTGTACTTTTATGTGTCTTTACTGCATTCTTAGAATAAAATCTTTTATTTAGAATGAGATCTTGCTTTGTTACTTAAGTTGTTTTTGATGATTGAAATAGCTTTTCATGCTTCAGGTTGATTTGATAGATTGGTAGAGGAAAAGATCTACAAAAATTCCATCAAGCAATCCTTGATCTCATCTCTCCCTCCTTGGGACCATGAGCTGAGACGAAGGTGTCCTAGCTGCCACAAAAAAATTGTTCTTGCTTCTTCATGCAATTGCTAGTGTTAGATTCTTAGTTGCAAAAGTTGATACCAGTTATGATTACATGCTTAGATCTATTCTTTCTTGGTTTCAATAGTTGTTTTACATGATTTTCTTCCCATAAATTTTTTTCCATCATGGTTTCGAGTTTCTAGGTCAAAGTAGGTTAAAATAGCTAGATCTTTGATTTTTCTAGTCTTTCTTTGATTAGTCTTGAGAAATAGTGTGTAGAGCATCTGTAATACCTCTCTGCCTACCCTTACCCCATCAATGCAACCTGCTTCATCCTCTAACTCATATTTTTGCCTTTCATTTGCCACATTCTCTCACTTTGCCCTAATTTATACATTCTTGTGCATCATTGCTCCCTCCATCCTTGAACAAATCCAATCACTCCTTAGCCTCATTCACCAGGTCCTAGAACCATTAACATCCTTATCCAACCTCTATTTCCACTTTCCTACTGTTTTTCCTCCATCAACCCTCCAAAATCCTCTTTTCAGAACTGTTACACAATAATTTGTCACCGTTTGTCACCATCCCTGCTACCCCTCTCCTGCACCTTGGAGGACTCATTCCGGGACCTGTGAGAAGTGACAAGACTTGAAACCACTTGCATCATTCACCTTTGAACATGAGCTTCATATGCCCTGAAGACAACTCCTGCTCTTTGCCCTAAAAAACAACCCTTTTTACATTAGCGCTGGTCCACTATGTTATGCCCGCGCCAATGGGGAAAATCCTATTGAAAGGGCGCGCCATTAGTGCTCTGTCCCAGAGTCGCAATCGCGCCAACCTTTTTGGGAAAAGTTTTGAACTAATCAAACCTCTGAAAGTTCTATTCAACTCATTCACCAACTGCATCCAAGTTAAGTGAGGATGGTTTGGCTTCGAATCTCCTTGAATGGGAAGTAGTTTTCCACCATTCCATAGAAGTTTCCAAGTGATGAAGCCAAATCCATTATTGTTGTGATTGACCTTATCTCTTCCTTTTCCTCTATAAAATCTTGTCTCCATGGCTTGAGCAAGCTAGTTCTGATTCTAAGTGGCAATACTTGTGCTGAAAGGAAGATATCAAGAGATTAGGGTTGCAAGAGCCTTCTTTGTGTCCATAAGCCTTTACCTAAGTAAGGAGACCTTGTTACTAAAGAGAGAGAGAGCTTGTCCCTCATCCCCTCATGCTTTGCAAGACTTGTGTATCTGAGTTCCTAGCCAAAGGAGGACTTGACGTCAGGACGCTGGTTGTATTCTCCTTTGTTGATTATTAATAATAGATGACTATCATTATGGTTCCATTCTCGTTGTACTTATAATGGTTGATGTTGAATTATATCCTTCCTGACTGATGTATAATTGCATATATTAGATTTCACGCTTGTGTTTGTGTTGTTCTCTTTGTGTGTGCAGGTGTCCATTCACGAGGATAGTGGAGGATTGTGACCGGCCAAGGAAAAGTCTCGCGGCTCCCTCACCCCAACTCCCCGTTGGATATCAACATCTTTCTGCAGCTGCAGGTCTTTCCCCTGCTGACAACGAGATTGGTTCAAATTCCTCTCTTGTCCAACCTCCTCTTCCTGAACCTGGCTCTGCCCAGCCTGTTCCAGACCAATTATTGGTCGGAAAGAGTGTCCACTCGAGTTCACCACCCGATCACTCTATTTTGGAAGGGCGTAATTCCCATGTTCTTCTTGTCTCCTCAAATTCCCCTGAGTCCGGAAATGACTCGCCTATCCCAGCTGCTCCCGAAAGTCCCTCTTCGGTTCCTATGGAGCATGGGGGTGATCATACGATTCCCCCACCAAGTAGTTTGGCCATCTCCTTTGATTGGAGTCACCTGAATGCTTTCCGCCTTCCATCCCATGTGCCTTTCTAGATTACGGTACTCGCCTGTGATAAGGCAGTACCTGGCACTATTTTGGATGAAGGTGCGTCGGTCAGTCTTATGCCGTACACTACTTGGCAAGCTTTAGGTTCCCCGTAGCTCGGGCCGGTCACGCAGAATCTGTTGGCTTTTGACGGAGGAGCCTGTCCATCTCTAGGATTCCTCCCGAAGTTCCCTATTACTTTGGGAGGTAGAGCCGTCTATATCAACGTGTTGGTTACCCAAGGTGTTTTAGATTTCAGTCTTGTCCTTGGTCGCGACTATGTTTATGTTATGGGGGCCCTTGTCTCTTCGCTTTTATGTGTGGTTTGCTTTCCACACGATGGAAGAATGGTGACTATCGATCAATTGTCATTCGTCAGTCCCCCGATGCCTCCTGCGCAGTTGTCGTCCCCTCCTAGTTTTTATCCACCGGTTGTATTTGCCCCACCGCAGGTCAAATATGTGGCCACTTATCCCGTGCCTATATCTAGTGATGCTTCCATCGTGCATAGTGTCCTGGGGTCATTGGGTCCTGTCTTCCGAGATGTTGACCTCCCACCGGGAGAGCCACTCTTAGAAGCCCCAACTTCCTATTCATTATGATGAAGTTTGGGCGGAGCATAGTTCTTTTCCTGTGTCAAGCTCCTTAAAAAATGAAATTAGGTGTACCGAGGATAGTTTTGATCTTGTGGCGACCTTGTTAAAAAACGAAAAAATATGTCCGAGCATAGTTCTTAATCTTGTGTCAAGCTCGTTAAAAAATGAAATCAGAGTTATGAGGATAGTTCTTTTCCTAGGTCAACCTCGTTAAAAAATGAAACAACTCCCTTTCCAAATCGAGTCTTTTGATTAAGATCTCGTAAAATACAAGTCGAGTCTTTCCAAGATCTCGAAAGTGAACCTTCATTCCATCCACTTTGTTGAATGCAATGAAGCTTGGGGGGCATGTACCTCGTTTTCCGTCATTATGCTGGGGGCATGCGAACTTATAACAAGCATAGTTTTTCGTTTCAAGCTTGTGTAAACATGAAACCGAATCCAAGCAGAGTTCTCCATGGTTCAACTCGTAAAATATGAAAAGATTTCCGAGTATTTTTTACTTTTTGACTCGTTAAAGAGAATAAAAATGGAGGTCTTCTTTTAGCTCTTTTCTGACCGTCTAAACGTGAAAATATTTCCGGGTTATTTCTTTTGAATCGTTAAACGTAAATAAGAGGCGGTCGTTTTTAAATTTTTTTTCCGACCGTATAAAGAATGAAAAAATCTTCGGGCCTTTGTCATTTCAGGTTCGTTAATGGGAGCGAAACGACGTGATATCGATCACTTTTTTACTTTTTTGGGTCGATGTCACTACTCACGAAAAGTACTCCTTCGTCGTAATGATCGGGCGGTTCTCTCGAGCATAGTTTTATACTTTTTCGGGCTCGAGGGACACAACTTTACAAAAAAGGACACCCCTGGAGTTTTCTTTTTGCTGCCTTTTCAAACTATCTAAACATGAAAAGGCGTCGAGTTTTTCCTTTGTCAGACTCGTTAAAACCTTAATGACATTGGGTTTCGTCATAATGATGCCTCTCAAGCATATGCTATCCCCGTCAAGCTTGCCATCCAAAAACAACCGGGGTACTCGCCAGAAATGGTGGGGGAATAAAGGAATCATAATCGTCATCATCGGCAGTATGTCGCTCTTGAACATGGCACTTTCTGCATTCGTGTCTGGGTGGGGACATCTCATCTCACTTCACATTTTCCTCCATGGGTTTGGGTTATCCTATTTGACCTTTCATCTGCTCAACGTCTCGTTGTCATGACCCCTGATCATTTCACCTCAAATACTGCCAAATCGATCGTTGTGCCACCGATATGTTCAAGAGAAGTTGACCTCTGCAAGAATACTCAACCTCCCTCCGATATCTCACACAAAACATATTTCCTCTCTCTGTCTCGTCTCGATGATGTGGGAAACATCATGGCCCACCTTCGATCAAGATCACTTCCTGTCGACTTCAGCTCATTATCCAGGAAGGTGACCTAGAGACTCCCTTCAGGTACCTTGGAGCCTACATGCCTCAATAGCAGCTTCTTCGTGTTCGACGAGAGGTTTTCATCATTGGACTTCGATCGGATGATTCTATGGGTGTTCGACATCGGCTCATTGATTCACACGCCGTGGATTGTACCTATAGTACCTTGAGGACCATCGTCATTATTGGTGGCACCTCTCGCGTCTGTTAACAGTTTTCATCATTGACGAGTAATTAGACGATGTTCATGCATGTTCGACTTTGACTCCTATATTCACATGCTTGAACTTGTACTGTGTTCGGGACGAGTTGGAGTGCAAGACCCCGGATTGTGCATGTTAGAATCTGAGTTGCGTTTTGTGGATTATTGTAATCATTACATGACTCATTTATTGGATGGCTGCGACCATACCTGAGTCCATTTATAGATCCTCATCGGATGGTTGCGTCCATACCTGGGATCCAGTTATATACACTCTGTTATGGATGGCTGCGCCCATGCCACATGTATCATGTACTTGAAGATATCAGTTGTACTTCTTTTCGCAGGTTCTCCGACGACAATGTTTTTAGTCACGCATGTTCTTGTAAAGCACTTCACCCCTCTCTCTCTCGGGCCTCATGCTTTAGGGGGAATCTGTTACACAATAATTTGTCACCGTTTGTCACCATCCCTATTACCCCTCTCCTGCACCTTGGAGGACTCATTCTGGGACTTGTGAGAAGTGAAAAGACTTGAAACCACTTGCATCATTCACCTTTGAACATGAGCTTCATATGCCCTGAAGACATCTCCTGCTCTTTGCCCTCAAAAACAGCCCTTTTTACATTAGCGCTGGTCCACTGTGTTATGCCCGCACCAATGGGGAGAATCCTATTGAAAGGGCGCGCCATTAGCGCTCTGTCCCAGAGTCGCAATCGTGCCAACCTTTTTGGGCAAAGTTTTGAACTAATCAAACCTCGGAAAGTTCTATCCAACTCATTCACCAACTGCATCCAAGTTAAGTGAGGATGGTTGGCTTCGAATCTCCTTGAATGAGAGGTAGTTTGCCACCATTCCATAGAAGTTTCCAAGTGATGAAGCCAAATCCATTATTGTTGTGATTGACCTTATCTCTTCCTTTTCCTCTATAAAAGCTTGTCTCCATGGCTTGAGAAAGCTAGTTCTAATTCTAAGTGGCAATACTTGTGCTGAAAGGAAGATATCAAGAGATTGGAGTTGCAAGAGCCTTCTTTGTGTCCATAAGGCTTTACCTAAGTTAGGAGACCTTGTTACTAAAGAGAGAGAGAGCTTGTCCCTCAACCCCTCAACCTTTGCAACACTTATGTAGCTGAGCACCCAGCCAAAGGAGGACTTGACGTCAGGACGCTAACTGTATTCTCCTTTGTTGATTATTAATAATAGATGACTATCATTATGGTTCCATTCTCGTTGTACTTGTAATGGTTGATGTTGAATTATATCCTTCCTGACTAATGTATAATTGCATATATTAGATTTCACGCTTGTGTTTGTGTTGTTCTCTTTGTGTGTGCAGGTGTCCATTCATGAGGATAGTGGAGGATTGTGATCGGCCAAGGCAAAGGAACGTGGGCGACATCTCTTCTACAAATGAAAGCGTTGGAACTCAAGTAGGTCTTCATCACCTACCTTTTATTTGCAATTAGGAACTTTCGTGATAACATTGTTTGATTGTTACTAGACCCGTTCTGGGCTACTAGGGATTGCCTCTATCCGTAGAGGGGATTTACCTCTCCAATAGGAACATCCTGTAGAAGCTATAAAACATCCTGTAGAAGCTACAATACATCCTGTAGAACCCCTGTAGACTTCCTGTAGAAGCTCACAAAAGTAGTTTCTTGAGATCCGACCACTGTGAAACTCTTTGGAACGGTGTTAGGGACCCCTTAGGCCCTCTTCTAACCTTCCCAACCTCCTGCAAGCATTTCTTTTGCCAATCCACCTCTACACAGTAAAAAACAATTAAAGCACATGCATAATAATTCTGCCAACTTAAAAATACAAAAAGGTGTTTTTTTCCATATTTTATTGTAGAAGTAGCTTACTCACATGCATTTTACCTTTCTAAAAGTCAATGGCATCCATTTCCACTGCTTTCATCCCTTTTCTTGCACCAGTAGGGCTAGTCGGTAAAATTAGGGTTGCTAGGGTTTGCATTTCTTTTCAGCTTTCAACTTCTTTATGCAAGTAGACTAGCCTCCTTTGAGTTAGCTTTCATCCATCACAGTTAAAAGCTTCTTCTAATAACTCATAGAAGTTGGCTAAAGCTCCTAGCAAACTTGTGCCAGCTGATCAAGTGACAGTCGTGGCAAGAGCTAGTACTTGTGCATACAGCAGCGTCACTTCTAAGTTTGTTACAAACTACCGGGTTGATAAAAGTAAAGAAGGGAGTCTCAAGAGTTGTAGCATTATTTCTGCAATACTAGGGCCCATCGTCTTTTTGGCGCCATTTCTGGGGAAGCGTCAAAGTATTGGTGATTGTTGCTTTTCTTCTATTTTCTACTACAACCTTCTGCTAAGTAGTTTATTTCAGCAAGAGTAGAGTAGTTGTTTTATTTCCATTCTACAATTTCATTTATGCAAAAGTAGATTAGACATTTCATGCTTTCCTAGACTAGCATTTCAATTCTACAAGCGTAGATTAGCATTTAAATTCTTCAATTTCAATTCTGCGAGCGTAGATTAGCATTTCAATTTCGTAATTTCAATTCTGCAAGCGTAGATTAGCATTTCAATTCTGCAAGCGTAGCTTAGCATATCATTTTTGCAATTTCATTTCAGAAAAATAGATTAGTCCTTTCCTACTTTCATTTAAATTCCACATTTTCATTTCAGCAAGATAGATTTTAGTTAGTTGTAGTTCAATCTATTCCAGTTTTGCAGGTATAAGCAGAAAAAAAGAAACAAAATCAACGAAAACGATTTCATTTCATGCCTTGTAGGAGTAGAGACAAGTCAGAAAAATGTTTTCACAATACCTCCACTACTTCACACAGCCAACCTTCTCTCTTCTTCGATCACTGTGATTAAGAAGAACCCCTAGGTGGACAACAAGACATATTTGAAGAACCTCTAGGGGAGAAGAAGAAGATAACATTCCTCTGGAGCAAATGGCTACAAATAGAAATGTTGGGAGCGGTACCTTGTCCAAAAACAAATTTTCAAATCAGATGGAAGATTTCAAGAGCAAGATGAGGCAGTTTCTTACCATGCAACTAGATACCTTACAGATCTAAATGAAGCAAGAGGAAGCCAAGAGGGCGTTGGCCATCTTTTGTCCCAGGTGCACTAGAAAGCACCTTAGGGAAGAATGTCCATTGCACTCCATAGAAGTGTGTTTTGTCTGTGAAACAGACCATCCTACAAATCAGTGCCCTTCCTTACCCATAATTAACGCTGCATATCAGAAGGCTAAAGGAGCCACTGAACCACTTTATTATATGAACCAAAAGAGGCCACATGGACCCATACCTTACCAGCGTGGAATGCAAGGGACATCCTTGACCTATTACGACCCCTATCAAGCCACTTTCATGCCTTCTTGGGGCCCCCATGCTCATCCTTCCTGGTCCACACCTCCTCCTTTGTCCCTCACATCTCCATATTATACCCAACCAGTTTCTCATCGATATCACCCCTGCGCTCAGACAAAACCTCAGTGGAATGCACCTCATCAGGGGTGGAGGCCCCAGTACAACACTCCTCTTACTCCTTTGCCTCCACCATCTACCCAAGCACAACCCCATCCACATCCATCTCAAATATACACCCCCACTCAACTACCCATACCACCATTTCCAAACCCACACATTGGAGTAGCTCAACCCAGTTGCAATGCTAAGGCACAACATGTCCAAACAACTCCTCTTGAGCTCAATGATATTCACCATAGCTCAGGAAGAGGATTGCAAGAAAGAGATTGTATTGACAGCATTGAAGGACCACATCCAGCAAAAGAAGATTCAAAAGAGGAGATCAAAGAACCATTGGCTACACTTGATGAAGAGAAGACATCAAAATCAGAGATCGAGAGAGCTCCCTCATGGTTACCATCAAATCCTCCATGTATTCAAGAGAAAAATCAGCAAAAAAAGGAAGATGTGAAGGTCATGATAGAAGAAGATATGGAGAATGATCCAGATCAGCAAAAGGACCAAGGGTATCAAAGATATATTGAGATATGGTTGTAGACGGTCACTAAGTTGCAGCAATACTATATTCCTCGACTATGTTTGATCCCTTCAAAGTCAAATCATTTGGTCTTTGAAATCTGGATACCCGTTAAACCATGCATTTCAAGCCTCCACATCATTTTGTCTCTAATCTCGATGCGCACATGGCTCCATTGGAATTATTCTTATACTTGAAAATGATTTTGTTTTTCAATTAGGGTAGGGTAGGAAAAAATAAAAAAGGAAAAAAAATGAAAAAAATGAAAATAAGAGAAAAATAAAAAACTAAGGTGAAAACCTCCTCGGAGGCGCCTCAGATTGGCTCATTGATTGAAAACCTCCATGAGGCGGTCAATGGGTTGGAAAGAAGAAAAAAATAAGATCCCTAGGTGAAAACCTCCTTTGGAGGCGCCTAGGGCAGGCAATTAGGGTGAAAACCTCCATGAGGTGCCCTAGTTGTTTAAAAAAAAAGAGAACACGAAAGAAGAAAAGTGAAAAAAGAAAAATAAACCTAATTTCTGTTGAATAATTGCAGGGTGCAGGGAGGACATTGCAGGTTAGGAGGATCACACAAAACAAAGATAGAGGTCAGCATTAGGCTGCCAGCATCCCTCGCCATCCATTCCTCCATGACCACTACCCTTTCCCAATATTTGGTCTCATTCGGGCTAAGATTTCACCTTCTACAGGAAGTTCTATGTCTTCTACAGGAAGTTCTATGTCTTCTACAGGAAGTTTTGTGTCTTCTACATGAAGCCTACAAACAAGCCAAAATTGATCTCTTCAGAGGACCTAAAGGCTGGGAATCTATCCATGAGGCCTGTAAACATCTCTGTTTCCATCCCTCACCCTTTTCCATCATTTTTTCCACCTCAGTGTGCTTCTTTTATGAAAACAATGTTTTCTACAGGAAGTTCCTGTAGAAATTACAAAGGGCTAGAAATGGACTTCAAAAGCAGTTTGAGGAATAGGGAAGCTTCATAAAGGGTTCATAAATCTTCTTGCAATCTTCAAACCCCTCTTTCATCATTTCCATGCTTGCATCATACCCCAAGCTATTTTTTCCTTACTATACAAAAAATTGCAGAATGCTTGGAAACAAAAATTCGAACAAAAATTTGTTTTTTCCCTAACTTGAAAACCATCCATCCATTTACAAAACTGTTCTATGGGGAGTTGTATAGGGATGATGACAACATGCCTGAGCAATTTCGGCCAATTCTAGTGCAGGTTTCCAAGAAATTAGCCTCCATTACCTTCATCCATTTTTGCATTTTCTCCATATCCGTGCATCCATTTTAAAACCTGTTTCATATGGAGATGCATATAGGTGATAGTAACCTACCCAAGCAGTTTCAGCCAATTCTAGTGCATGGTTTTTGAGAAAATGACCTCTGTCATCTTCAGCCATTTTCAGTTTTTCTTGAAATCTATGCATTCATTGATCACTATTTTACTATGGGATGTGCATAATGATGATAGGAATATGCTCAAAAAGTTTCAGGTCAATCTGATCTATCATTTGGGAGCTATGGAGAAAACAAGTTGTTTTCCTACATAAATCCAGCATCAACAACATGAGGGTGAAAATCTAAAGGATGAAACAGACTTCTGCAGCTTAGATCCAGCGAGAGGATACCCACACAAGAAAAATAGCTACACATTAGATAGCAAAAAGATTATAGCATAAGGGATCCAGGCATGCAGCAATGGAATATGAGCATGCAGTAGCAAAACGAACCAAGCAGCACGTCGACTTATAGGTAAGTGTCTAAACTAATTCTTCTATTTGCATTTGTATGATTCGAAAGTGCATAAATGAATGAAATGGTGGGATTAATCCAGGAAGCTAGCAAGTTAACCTAACACCCTCAGCCAGTTTGATTTCACTCATTTAGAGGTCACCCAACGCACGTGTATAGTCATTCATGGGAAATTAAAAAAAAACAGGTGGTGGCAGATGTTGAACTCCAGCGTAGTTGATGGTAAGGGATTATAGGCAAAAAACATCCAGTCCCATGATGACACTGTAGTAGGGACCAATGGTCTGAATAATAACAACACACATTTCTGCCACCTCATCTTCTCACACGAATCACACCGCAGTTCAATGATGCTCAGCTGAAACTCTCACCACTCCTTGTTCACTGCACCTTCACGGTGTTGCCAACTGGAGTATGCAACCACCACTTCTAGAGTAGCGAACCAATGGTCCTTTGCAAGATTCCTACCTGATTTTTTGAGATTTCTTCCTATTGTTTTTTAAATCTCCCGCCTATCAGCATTCTACAGGAAGCATTGTTTCGTTCTACAGGAATGCTATCTATAGGAATATTTCTACAGGAAGGGCAGAGAGCAATTCTGCAGCCAGAATATTTGAGATTTTTGTCAAAATTCGAGCTTGAAAAGAGGTAGGCACGAGAAAAATCTTTGCATATGACTTATTTGAATAAGGTGGTGGATTAAAAACACAGCAGTGGATTGAAAAAAGAGAGTGAAGGTTAAAAGTCTGCTTGCATATTTTCCCTGAGTTCTACACAGTTCTCTATTTTCTTCTCTGCACTCAAAGTTTTTTTCCTTCTTTCTCAAATTCTACTGTAAAGAAAATACATGCAACCATAGGAACCAAGCCTATTTGAAAAAATGAATTTGCAAGACTGTCCACTCTCTGAAAGAAAAAAACTGTGTTATTTTCTCTTTGTTTTGTCAAAAAAATTGATTTCTTTTAAAAAACGGAGAAGCAAATTCAGGTTGGGAAAGTTTGGAGAGAGGAAAAATTGCAAATTGCTATTATGAAAAAAACACGAAAAATCTAGGAGTAGTAACAAGTTCTACAAGAGCACCTACAGCCAGTTCTACAGGAGGGGCAGCGAGCTGTCTTTTTTAGAAGAAAACATGGGTTCTTGCAAAATTTCTGGCTTCAGGAGGTAGGTTCCATGCATACCCACCTTGATTATCAATATGTGGAAGGAATCATATCACTTTAAGGAAGGATTAAACCTGAAAAACAAGAGTAATGGCATTCAAAATTTCTGCCTATTTCTAAAAAAAAAAGAAAAAAAAGAAGAAGAAGAAAACAAGTGGTTTTATCTGTTGCATGTTTTTGCAAAAGAAGTGATGCCATTTTAGGGAAGAATTAAACTTGAAGGAGGGAGAACACACTGAAGAGGGTGAGGAAACCAATGGTGAAGAAACATAGAACATTCAAGTATAGAAAGAACAAAAAGAAAAAGGGGAAATGGGCTATATTGTTGAGCCTAAAACAGAGGAAGAACACAAGGAAGAAGAGGAATTTGACAAGACTGCTGAGCCTAAGACAGAAAATGAGAAAATAGAAAAAATAGATAAGGGGAGAAGGAAAAAGTTTGGGAAGAAAAAGGCCAAAAAAAAGCCCAAATGAAGGCTATCATAGCCAAAGCAAGCACACTAAAACAAAAGGAAAAGGCACACCTTGAGATCTCAGCAACACACACAGAAACAGTTGACACGGGGATTTCTACAGGAAGCAAGGAAAAAGAACAGCAAGAGGGAACTCACCTGAGATATTGGCAAGGGAGGCAGCAGCTGTGCTTGCTGCATTAAGCACACCTGCAAAACAAAAAGAAAATAGAAAAAGACAGGCCTCCATGTATTTTAAGGCCAAGAAAAGCACAAGAATTCAAACAAGCAGACTAGGAGGAACAATGGAAGGACATAAAAAAGAAGGTAGAATTTTATGGCACACATTAGTAGACTACATCAGAAGCTTGGGATGATAAGGAGGCCACCACAGCCATCAAATATGAAGAGATATATTAGTTGCTTAGAGGATGAGCAACACTTTCAGTGGGGGGTGATGATGAGCCCCATAAATGAGTAATTATATGGGCTCATTTAGCCTCTTAATTTGACTTAATCCACCATTCTCATTAGTTTATTGCATTTTTTTTATTATATTTATGCTAATAGAGTGAATTGGGTTAGTCATTATGCCATCAAGTCTACTGTGTGCTTTATGCATAAGTTTGGTCAATTTTGAGACAAAATCAAAGGTTTAAATGAGCACTTGATAGCCAAATTCGTGGAATAACAAGGGAGAGGATTTGTAGGAAGGTGTCCCCTTCATTTATGAGCTCTTACCTTGAATTCTCCATCAAAAACTCGAAGCACAAGGGGCAGCCAAGCTAGTCAAGTAGGACTACTGTTAACTGCAAGTTTTGGCAGCTGAGTCCCTAAAGTTTAGGAGGACTGTTGGGGTCCTCAATTTATATAAATAAGAAGGCCTAGAGCCTCATTTCAGTTACTCATTTTTGAGCTCGATTTTAGTCTTTTTTAGTCATTTTTTAGGCAGTAGGTTAGTTCTGCATTTCAACACATTTTCAAGTTTTTTCTTGTAGACAATTTTTGGGATGTAACTATTATTTCTTGATCAATAAAGATGAATCTAGCTTTGCACCAGCTCTGATATTCCTTAGGAGGCTGTAGCTCTTGGGGTTGGGCCCAAGTCAAGTAGAAATACCTCCTTTGTGTACTTTTATGTGTCTTTTCTGCATTCTTAGAATAAAATCTGTTATTTAGAATGAGACCTTGCTTTGTTACTTAGGTTGTTTTTGATGATTGAAATAGCTTTTCATGCTTCAGATTGATTTGATATATTAGTAGAGGAAAAGATCTGCAAAAAGGCCATCAAGCAATCCTTGATCTCATCTCTCCCTCCTTGGGATCATGAGCTGAGACCAAGGTGTCCTTGCTGCCACAAAAACATTGTTCTTGCTTCTTCATGCAATTGCTAGTGTTAGATTCTTAGTTGCAAAAATTGATACCAGTTATGATTACATTCTTAGATCTGTTCTTGCTTGGTTTTCATAGTTTTTTTATATGATTTTCTGCCAATAAACTTATGTCCATCATGGTTTCTGGTTTTTAGGTCAAAGTAGGTTAAAATAGCTAGATCTTTGGTTTTTCTAGTCTTTCTTTGATCAGTCTTGAGAAATAGTGTGCAGAGCATCTGTAATACCTCTTTGCCTACCCTTACCTCATCAATGCAACATGCTTCGTCCTCTAACTCAGATTCTTTCCTTTCATTTGCCACATTCTCTCACTTTGCCCTAATTTCTACATTCTTGTGCATCATTGCTCCCTCCATCCTTGAACAAATCCAATCGCTCCTTAGCCTCATTCACCAGATCCTAAACCCTTTAAAATCCTTATCCAACCTCTATTTTCCACTTTCCTACTGTTTTTCCTCCATCAACCCTCAAAAATCTTCTTTTTGGAACATCCTGTAGAAGCTACAGAACATCTTGTAGAAGCTACAGTACATCTTGTAGAACCCCTGCAGACTTCCTGTAGAAGCTCACAAAAGCAGTTTCTTGAGATCCAATCACTGGGAAACTCTCTAGAAGGGTGTTAGGGACCCCTTAGGCCCTCTTATAACCTTCCCAACCTCCTGCAAGCATTTCCTTTCGCCAATCCACCTCTGCACAGTAAAAAATAGTTAAAGCACATGCATAATAATTCTGCCAACTTACTCAAAAATAAAAAAAGGTGTTTTTGTCCAGATTTTATTGTAGAAGTAGCTTAGTCACATGCATTTTACCTTTATAAAAGTCAATGGCATCCATTTCCACCTTTTTCATCTCTTTTCTTGCACCAATAGGGCTAGTCGGTAAAACTAGGGTTTGCTAGGGTTTGCATTTCTTTTCAGCTTTCAACTTCTTTCTGCAAGTAGACTAGCCTCCTTTGAGTTAGCTTTCATCTATCATAGTTAAAAGCTTCTCCTAAGAACTCATAGAAGTTGGCTTAAGCTCCTAGTGAACTTGTGCCAGCTGATCAAACGACAGCCGTGGCAGGAGTTAGTACTTGTGCATACAGCACCGTCACTTCCAAGTTTGTTACGAACTACCGGGTTGATAAAAGTAAAGAACGGAGTCTCAGGAGTTGTAGCATTATTGCTGCAATACTGGGGCCCACCACCTTGTTCTCCTTGACCCTTTGGGGGTCCTTCGTAGCCCAGATTGAAGCGAACTTCGCCACTTCTAGTAGGTCCTATGCAATCGGAGGAAACTGACTATCCTCTGGTAATTCCCACATGACCAACACTATGGATAGTAGCAGCCATGCATAGTGAAACGTCTTGCTTTAATTCTATGTCTTTTTTCATTTAGCAAGAAACTCACTGTAGAGGTCGCACGCCCAGTTGAACTATACGCCCTCTATGCACTAGGCCACTAAGGACACTACTAGTGCCGACACTTCATTTGCGTGACACTTCTGCATAATCTTGCCTACAACAATCTGAAAAACTACCTTGACCATGGGGTTGGTTATGCTAGTGATGGAGTAGCCGCGTGGATTCTTTGCGAGATTAAATTTATCCTTCATTACTTTAGCAAGGTCGCACTCACCTGCCTTTCTTCCAAAAGCCATGGTCATATTTTCTCCTGCGTGTGGCAGTTGAGTGATCCTATGGATTAGTAAGTCAGTGATTGGTATCAACTCCTCTAGCCACAGGCACCCATCATGCACCAAACACAACAGATTCTTGATCACTATCATGCTTATGGGTGTGTGGGTGTAATTTGGTACCCATATCCTATTTAATAGACCAAACTTATCCACCCCTTTTACCCACTTTCTTGGCTCCATCGTGGGCAGACCAGAGTCTTTGTAGAAGACGTGGTGCATGAGTTGATCTGTGGTTAAGTGGGGAAAGTGCTCCATATCATCCAATTCCTAATCCTCCAATTTTAAGATGGGGACGCGCCCTAGGCGCGGTCCTTCAAAGGTGATTTTGTCTGGCAGCAAGGGTGTATGTGATCTGAATTGGATCCATGAAAAATTATCAAGTGTCATGACTGTATCAAATCAGGACAAAATTTGAATTTATGAACAAAGAGCTATCAAGAAGACCTTTTTACAATGGTAGTTTGCAGCTAGCAAGGAACAACGAGAACCTCAGTCAAAGTGCACTAACTGAGGTCCATGGAGATTGCACAGGAGGCAAACTAGCAGTTAGGAAGCCCAGATCGGGAAACAAAGGCCATTTTTGATGCGCGATTAGTGCTTAGTGCTAATCATGCATCGCTGGGAAAATCCCGTTGAGAAGGAAAAGCCCCGAGCACTCGGTCACATAGGAAGCCAAGAAAATTGTAGGGAAAACACTAAGGCGAAAGGTGGGTCCCGCACTCCAAAACCGGTAGTATATCAGAGGCACATTGTGGCGGTAAGTGGATTTGGCAGAAAAAAAACAATTCCATTCATCGCATGACGCGTGTCCAGTGGATGAGAGAGAAAACCGCCTCTCATCGTGCGCTAATGGTCAAGCAAGTCAACTGCACGAAATGAGTGAACACCGTAGGATCTAGGGGCTCAAGATCTGACGGTAGAGATTGTGCTCGATGGAGAAACCAGATTTGATAGGGGAATTAAGCCATGGAATATAAAATTCTGAAATCAGATTTGACTACTGAGTTGGTGGATGAATCATTCCACAGTGTAAGAGGACAAGTGGCCACTTCTCTGTGAGACGTTGGTGATGACGCGGAGGAAGGGAACTCTAAGTGAACAACAGTAGGTGATCCGAAGGGGTAGAAGAGGAAGAAAATAGTCAAGGAATAATTGGCTTTAAGCCATGAACAGACAGAGAACAGTACAGAGAGAGAAAAGAGAAAGGAAGAACCAAATAAGAAAAACAGTGAAAGGCAAAAGAGACAATGAAGTAAGAAGCATAAAACAGAGAGACGAGTTGACCTAAGGTAGCATCGAACAGACAAAGCCAAGCTTGAGAGGTTCAAGCCATCTCTATGAGGATATCTGTCGAGAATTGAGTACCATTGGACTCATCCCATTAAAGACCAAAGAGGTCAAGATTTGGTAAGGAACGAGTCTGTGCACTCTAGTGGCTTGGGGAATCCAAGAACCACCCTGCCAAGCATTATCTATTTCAGGAGACTCAAATTGAGCTCCTCATTGTAAATCACTGCTTTAAAGACATAATAAAAGAAGGCCACCATTAAGAGTTGGACCAGAGTCGTAGCCCTGGAGAATAGGGTGAACTCCTTATTAATGTGTTGTGTTCTTGTATTTGCTTACTGTGTTTCCCTTACTATTTTTCATCTTCTAGTGTTTGTGTATTTTTCAATCTGATCGATCCATTGCCTAAAATAACATAAACACACACCAGCACATGAGTTTGTAATACCTAAATGTTTAACCGAGATCACTCACGAGCGATTTTCAGATCAAGTGGTATCAGAGCTTTAGGTTGTTAAGGTTAGACAAGCTTTTGTTGGTTTAGCTGTTTAATGCTAACTAGATCAAAGCTCAAATTAGGAGAAGGAGAGTTGGTCGAAACTAATCCTAAAATTGGGAGAGTCTATCCTTAGAAGACAATGTCAGAAGAAGGTTCTATGGGGCCAACCCCTCAATTCATAGATAGTTTCCTAGCCATAAATTCCATGGTAGGAGAAATGTATAGGGACTTTAGAAAACATAAGGATGAAGATTCATCAGGCTCTAAACAAGATAAAGGAGAAGATGAGTCTCACTTACATGATGACTCAAAAGGAAAAGGGAAAGAAGAAAGCTTTCTCACACCTCCTAATAGCCCTAAAAAGGAAGCATCTTTGATTAAACTAGATGTTAAATTTGACTTACCTATATATGATGGAGAGTTGAATGTAGAAAAGTTGGACATTTGGATTAGAAAAATTGATGTTTATTGGAGAGTGCAAAATATCGATTCAGACAAGAGAAAGATTCAGCTAGCAAGCCTACACCTTAGAGGCACTACCTTGGTTTTGTGGGAAGGCGGGACCCAAGCTAACATGAAAAGACATGGTAAGACTATCTCTGTCTAGAGTGAATTTGTTTTTTCAATCAAAAAATAGTTCTATCCATTGGTGTACATGTAGCAAGCCATGATGAGCTGACAAACTCTTCAAAAGTTGAAAGGGAAAAGTGTGCAAGGGTACACTCAAGAACTTAGAAAGAGAGCATTGATTCTAGGAATCTCATTAGACTCACCTGAGACTCTGTTGAAGTACATTGGTGGTCTACACAGCTACATGAGGCACACCATCCTCATGTTTAATCCCACTAGTATAGATGAGGTATCTGTACATGCTACTCATCTAGAGGCTAGAGGAAAGAATGGAAGTCTAGAAGTTGGGGGATCATCCCAACCCACTGCAAGCAAAAATAAGGAGAAAATAAAGTAGAGATGGAAAGCAAGGAAGGATAACACTGCACAAAAAAGCAAGGCTTCATGCACTCACTGTAAAAAGGATGGGCATGATGATGAACACTGTTGGATTCTACATCCAGAGCTGAGACGTAAGAAGTTTGAGGGAAAATAGAAGAAGACTGTTGTAGCTGTTCAGAAAGATTTGGGTTCAGACTCAGGAGATGAACAACCATTGCAGCCACAGGTATAAGAGGTAAGAATTTTGAAGCATCTACTAGTAATTTTGCACAATCTACTATTGATGAAGAAAATGAGAGAAAAAGACATAAGCTTTTCCATATTCAAGTTATTTCCAAACATAAAAAGATTGATACTTTGTTTGATAGTGGTTCACAAGTAAATTTGATTTCTGAAGAAATTGTAAAGAAGTTGGGCTTAGTAACTACACCTCACAAGAAACAATACCCATTAGGATGGTTGAATGACAAAGCACAACTACAAGTGACTAGACAATGCAAACTCAAGTTTTCTTTTGGGTCAGCATTTGTAGATGAGGTTGAGTTAGACATAATTCCTTTGGATATATGTGGAACTGTCTTAGGAAGTCATTACTTGTATGATAGAAAAGCTATTTTCTATAGAGTTGAGAACAAGTATCTGCTTGTTAAAGATGGAATCGAATACTTTGTAAGAGCTCATAAGTTCAAGAATAATTATACTCTCATAAACTTAGGGTAGATGAAAAGAATGATAAATTCATGTAAACAATTCTTACTGATAGTTGTAAAGGAAAAGAAACCTGATAAAACCAATGTATTTGATGGCTGTAATGTTGAACAACAAGTTGATTTAGAAAAGGTTGTTTATTTTGTTATTGTGTATTTGGATGACATTATGATATTTAGCAAAACATTGGAAGAACACTTAAAGCATGTTAAGTAGACACTAGATGGTTTGAAAAGAGAAAAAATTTATGTTAAACTCTCAAAATGTGAATTTGGAAAAACATCTCTGAATTATTTGGGTCGTATAGTAGGGGGTGGTGAATTGAAGATAGATTCCTCTAAGGTGGCAGTCATTATAAACTGGGCTAAACCCAAATCTGCTACAAAAGTTAGAAGCTTCTTAGGAGCAACACAATATTGGAGGAAGTTCATTTCTAACTTTTCCTCAATTGCAGCTCCCTTACATGCTTTAATAGGATTGAACAAGGTGTTTAGTGGGGAGGCAAACAGCAGAAATCCTTCGACACCTTGAAAGAAAAAAATAGTATAGCACCTGTACTAGCACTGTCTGATCTTCAAAGACCATTTTGAGATCTAAACGGATGCCAGCGACTATGCCATGGGAGCAGTGTTGACACAGCATGGTAAACCCATATGTTATCATTCTGAGGCATTTAATTCTGAGTAGTTAACTATCCTACATATGATAAAGAATTGTATGCATTAGTACTATGTGTGAAAAGGTGGAAACATTACTTAATGGGTAAAGAGACAATAATACATACTGATCATCAACCACTTCAATATCTACACTCCCAAACTAAGTTGTAGCAATCAAGACACTCTAGATGGATGGGTTTTCTACAACAGTTTCATTTAGTCATTAGATAAAAAGGGTATACACAATAAAGTTGCAGACATGTTATCTAGACCGATTATAAATGCATCTACTATACTTAAGCATAACTCTATGTTACATTAGAGCTACATTGAACAATATGCTCAAGATATAGACTTTAAATATGTATTTGCAACTTGAAGTCAAGGAAAACGAGTAAAAGAATTGGATTATCATGTAAAGGACTGACTCTTATACCATTGTGGAAGTTATGCATTCCACAAACTGAAAGAGTGAAGATAATTCGAGAAGCACACACTTCTCTAATATCAGGTCACTTTGGGGTAAGTAAAATAGTTGCACAGTTGCAAAGATTTTGTTATTAGCCAAAAATGAATGAGACAATTTCTACATATGTAAGAGGGTGTACTATGTGTGCTAAAACCAAGCCCAGTAATAGAAAACTAGGCTTGTACACTCCATTACCATTTCTTTCTCACCCTTTGGAAAGTGTTTCCATGGATTTTGTTGGAGGGCTACCCAAATCTAGGAAAGGTCATGATTATCTGTATGTTGTTGTGGATAGGTTTAGAAAAATTTGTATTTTGATTCCTTGTAATAAACCGGTTATAGCTAAACAAACTGCAAAACTGTTCTTTGAACATGTATGGGTTCATTTTGGATTACCCACTTCCATTGTATCTGATAGAGACACTCGATTTGTGGGGAAGTTTTGGTCAAGTCTATGGGAAATGATGAACACCAAACTGAAGAAAAGCACAACTTTTCATCCACAAACTAATGGCCAGATAGAAGTAGTTAATAAGACAGTGATCTAGTTACTCAAAGGATATTTTAGAAAACATCCTAAGCTTTGGGATGAACATTTATGTTATGTGTAGCATGCTTACAACAGAGAAAAACATTATTCTACACAGAGATCTCCTTTTGAGACCTATTTTGGTTTCACACTAAGGTCTCCTTTGGATTTTGTCTTTGGTAAAGACACCATAGTTGAGGGACATAGTGATGTGGATAGGGCAACTAGGTTCATTGAACAAATCCAAGAGATCCACCAGGCAGTATAAGAATAGCTAGAAAACAGCCAAGCGAAATACAATGCAAGGCATGACAAGCATCGGATGGAGTATAGCTTCCAATTTGGTGACCAAGTTTGGCTATATATCAGCAAGGACAGAATGCAAGCTGAAGGGAAAAAGCTAAGGCCTGTCAGGTATGGACCCTTCAAAATACTTGAGAATATTTGTGAGAATTCTTTTCGCATTGATCTACCAGCTTACATGCACATCTACTCAGTCATAAATGTAGATTGCTTGAGATTGTTTGAACCCTCACTAATTGAGGATCTTGAAGAGTAGAGTCAATTGCCTTCTGCTGATGACTTGCTACCTGAATATCTTAATGAATTGTAGGAAGACACAGTTCTGGACAGGAAGGTGAGGACGACGCATAGAGGAGATGTTGAGTACCTCAAAGTAGGGTTCAAGGGTTCAAAGTTGAGTAGTGCAAAGTGGATAGAGATTGGACAAGTGATACAATTGTACCCTAACTTAGTTGATGCTTGAAAACCAACTTTTGGTGGTCCAAAAGATTTTTCAGTCAGAAGGCTGTGATCTGTATTGGATCTATGAAAAATTATTAAGTGCCATAATTGTATCAAATCAGGATAGACTTCGAATTTATGAACAAAGAGATATCAGGAAGACCTCTTGACAATGGCAGTTTTTAGTCAGCAAGGAACGACGAGGACCTCAATCAGAGCGCGCTGACCGAGGCCCATGGAGACTGCACAAGAGGTAAAACTAGTTGTTATGAAGCCCTGATCAGGAAATGGAGGCCATTTCTGATGCGTGAATAGTGCTTAGCGCTAATCGCACATTGCTGGGAAAAACCCCTCGAGAAGGAAATGCCCAAGCATTCAGTCGCATGGGAAGCTAAGAAAACTGTAGGGAAAGTGCTAAGGTGAAAGGCGGGTCCTGCGCTCCAAAACCGGTGGTATATCAGAGGCACATTGGGGCGTTAAGTGGATTTGGCAGAAAACTAGTAATTCCATTCATCACACGATGCGTGTCAAGTGGATGAGAGAGAAAACTACCTCTCATCATGCGCCAACGGTCAAGCAAGTCAATCATGTAAAATAAGCGAATACCATAGGATCTGGGGGCTTCAGATATGACAACAGAGATTGCACCCAATGGAGGAACCAGATTTGATAGGGGAATTAAGACGTGACATATATAAGTCTGAAGTCTGATTTGACCACTGAGTTGGTAGATGAATCATTCCACAGTTTAATTGAAATACCAAACTGTCGAGTAAGAGCTGGCATAGTTCACGAGAGGACAAGTGGCCACTTCCCTGTGAGATGTTGGCGATGACGCAGAGGCAGGGAACTCCAAGTGAACACCAACAGGTGATCCTAAGGGGAAAAAGAGGAAGCGAACAATCAAGGACAAATTGGATTTAAGCCATGAATAGATAGAGAATAGTACAGAGAGAGAAAAGAGAAAGGAAGAACCAGAGAAGAAAAATAGTGAAAGGCAAAAGAGACAGTGAAGCAAGAAGCAGAAAACAGAGATCCGAGATGACCTATGGTAGCATCGAGCAGAAAAAATGAGGCTTGAGACATTCAAGCCATCCCTGTGAGGATATCTGTCAGGAATTGAGTACCATTGGACTCATCCCATTAAAGACCATAGAGGTCAAGATTTGGTAAGGAAATAATCTATGCACTCTAGTGGCTTGGGGAATTCAAGAACCACCCTGCCAAGCATTATCTATTTTAGGAGACTCAAATTGAGCTCCTCATTGTAAATCACTGCTTTAAAGACACAATAAAAGAAGGCCACCACTAAGAGCTAGACTGGATATGTAGCCCTAGAGAATAGGGTGAACTCCTTATTAATGTGTTGTGTTCTTGTATTTTCTTACTATGTTTCCCTTACTGCTTTCCATCTTCCAATGTATATGTATTTTGCAATCTGATCAATTTGTTGCCTAAAATAACATAGACACACACCAACACATGAGTCTGTAATACCTTCATTCATTAAATGTTTAACTGAGATCACTCACGAGTGATTTTTAGATCAGTATGTAGTGTGACCTTGTTTTCATCAATCTCCTTTGGAACCTTTTTCTTGCCTTTGCATGGAGGAATTTCATTGAGAAGCTTAGAGATAGGGTCAGACCCCTCAATGTCAACATCCTCTACTCCCATGTCAATGTCTTCCTCATCCATAGGCATCTCTTCAACATCGTCTTTAGGTTCAAGGCAAATTAGCTTTCCATTCTCCTACATGGTGGGCCTTTCCTTCTGTGGGTGCCTTATGGGTGATGCGTGCACCGGCTGTGGCGCTTTCTGCTTATCTTTATTTGTTGTTGGACCCTCATGGATCGATGTAGCCCTCGGCCTGGGAAACCTCAGCCATTTAGGCACTTCTGCCACTACTTCAATGCTCTCAACCTTTAGGGTAGCTTCCTCAACTACCATTTCTACTTTTGGGGCAGTTCCCTCAGCTACCATTACTTCTCCTGTACTCACTATTTCTGTGGGCACCGACATAATGCTGGACAACAACTCCTGCATCTCTTTTGGTAACCTCTCAAACACTGAAATTGCTATCAAAGCTTCAAATTTCTCACGTTTCATGCACGCCTGAGAGCTCAACACCTCAATTCTCAAAATGTTAAGTGTTTTTTGCTGGGCATCCACTTGTAATATATAGGCATTTTAGAATTCAAATGTGAATGTTCCCCCCAAAATTCTTTCATAAATTCTAGATTGGCAGCATATTTTCACAAATCTTGCACTTACATTCTAAATTAAATGCCCCCCCCCGATCCATTTAGCCATTTTCCCACTATAAATTCATGAACATTGACCATAATGGTCACTTTCCAACTGCCCTACATGGTCCCTTCTTGCATAGTGAAGCTTCCATTGCGTTTCTACTCACACTATGACATTCCTCCATTCTGCACAGTTCCCCAATCGTACAACTCCCCAACCTAGGCAGTGTTGTTTATAGTCTCGTGCCTCCTCACAGCTACCTAGAACGCTAAGGTTGTGCTTCCATCATGTAGTCATCTAGCCGGATCGCCCATGTATAGCTTCAATCGGCTGCCATTCACCCACCCTAGGAATGGTTCCCAATTCAAATTTACCAACTGAGCTGCTCCACCATCGGTAATCTCCTTGATGACATAGGGTTCTAGTCAATGCATCCAAAATTTTCCTATGAATTTATCAAACTTGTTGTCATATAATAGAACTAAATCATTTACCTTTAAGGTGCATAGTTTGATGTGTCGATTGTGCCATCCCTTTTCACGCTCCTTTTGAACTTGTTGATGGAATCTAGCTAGAAATCTATCTTCTTCAAGATCTGTTGGTTACCCGAGTCTCTCCTCCAGGGCTCCACAATCTTCCATTCCTATGAATGCCACTATGCATAGACTAGCTACAATGTACTGCATCAACATCATAGCTTCCACACCATAAACTAGTATGAATAGTGTTTTTCGAGTCAATTTCTTACAAGTTGTTTTATAAGCCTATAGCAATGTGGGTATGTGAACATCCTAGTCATTTCTTTGACCATTGAAAACCTTTGTGATTTTGTTCTCCAATATTTAATTAAACGCTTCCATCATCCCATTAGCCTGCGGATGATATGGTGTTCTCTTCTAATGGTAGACCTAAAATTCCTATGTCATCATGCTAATCGTCTCATTAAGAAAGTGTGTACCGCGATCGCTCATTAAAATTTTTGGACAACCAAACCTTGTCAGCACGTACTCAAAGATGAATTTGGTTGTTTTCACACTTGTACAATCCTTCACAAGTTGCGCCTTCGCCCATCGAGTTAAGTACTCAGTAGCGGTGATGATGTATCACACACCCATCTTCTTCCCTAGAGGCCAAATTGGTCCTACAAAGTCAATTGCCCACTTCTCAAAGGTATGTAGCAATATCTGCAGATTTAGCACTGACTCATCCCTATGCAAGGGTCTGCTAGTCCTTTGGCATGCGTCGCATGCCCTACAATATGATTTTGAATCCTTATGAAAGGTCGGCCACCACAACCCATTGCGTAGAATCTTCTGCGTTGTTGATTTTCCTCCATAATGACCTCTCGCGGCTCCATAATGAGCCTCAGTGAGGATTTTGTTTCATTCAAACTCTGACACATAACGTCGCAATATTTCATCTGATCCAATTTTGTACAAGTGCTCTGTAATGTCATAAAAGTCTACCGTGCACACTACTAGTTCCTTCTTCTGTTGGTTTGTCTATCCTTCTGGATCTGTACCTGTCATCAAGAAGTGTATAATATCTCCAAAGTGGCTATCCGTACCTGTGTGAATACTACTTGCAGTGCAATACATGACACGTCCACATGCACATGAAATTCGTTCTTCCAATTTGGGAAGACTAGGATCAGCGCGGTGACCAGTTTCTCCTTTAGCACATCCAAGCTCTTATGGCATTCTTCATTCAAACAAAACGTAACATCCTTCTTTAACAATTTTTCCATCCGCATTGTTGTCCTATAGAAACCAATTTCTTGGCTGTGTAGAAATTGTTTTAAGACATTAATGTTTATTTTTTATATCACTTAGTTGTGAATTAATTGTATGTTGTATTGTTAAATGAAGGACCTGAAAGACCTAATTTTTAACCCTCAATACTTAGGTGACATGAAAGCCTCAGAATGCCATTTGATTGCTGAATATAAATGCTAAATGAAGAATGTTTGGAGAAATCATAGTCAATATGTTGGTTTGCACAAAAGGTATTATCTGTGACACTTAGCAAAGTTAAAGACAATATGTTGTTTTACACAAAGACTACTCTCTCTAACTTAGGAGGATTGGAGAGGTAGGAACTTCAAGTATAGGAGCTCTCTTTTAAGGAAATTTAACTTTATTCACACAAGTAAACAGAGTCCTATAACTTCATTACTATACTTAAAGGAAAGAAGACATATGATGACACATAACAGAGAAGTTGTTAGAGCCTAAATCTGCCTTAGGCTGAGGAAGGCAAAATTCAGGGTAACCACAAACCACGCTCAGTCTGATAGCTAGCCCTGGCAAAACAGGAGAGGGCTCTCTCCGGGTCACTCTTAGTGAGGAATAAACAATATGGTTTGAGATGACTTAAATTAAATATTGATTTAGGCTAGTAAATAGATATGGAAAAAGGTGATTTTTGAATGACTGAATTTTCTGGGCTGTGTGGGACCAAAGGACCGCATGAGCTGGGAAATTAAAGCAAAGACATAGAATATTTCATGAGGCAAGATAGGTAGGAGGTTCAGCAATCAGATTTAAATAAAATGGAGTGGAAAGAATATTTAGAAAAGCTAAAAAGGGCATACACATGAATCCTTTTCAGACAGAAGAAAAATACACAAAATATGAATGCTTTACAAGGCAGAGCATAAACTGAATTCTACCTCTTCTACTTAAGAGAATTCAACCGAAAATTATTATGAATGGATGGTAAACATAACAATATACATATGAAACATAGAAAGAAAAAAACATTTAGTAAACTCACACCATAGGGATCTCATGAATCAGAGCTGCATCATTCTATTAATCTCCAGGCCAAAACTGTACAATGAAAGTACTGAGTTTTTCTCCACACTATTCCCAGAAATTCCCCCCAACCCTTTGCAAATGGTTTTTCATAAAATAAATAGACTTTGCCATCAGGAAATGGATTGAACCAAAGTTGGGCAGTTTTTTGAATCATTACAAACTAGGAATGAAATGCCAACCATTAGTGAAAGGTACAACATTACAAAAATAACAAAACTGTAGCGTAGATTTTCTTTTGGGTGACTGCTCACCTTCCTTTTGCCACTTGGATAGAGGCCAACCTTTAATGAAAATGTTTTTTAAAATTTTCCTTTGGTACCGGGAAAAATGTATTGTTAATGAATGGGCCCACTTGGAGAAAATTGCAAATTGAATTCTCGTGGAGTAGAAGTGATTTGGCCTTTCGGGCTCTGTGCGCCGTGCCAAAAGATGTATGCGTCGCGCCACTTTGGAGCTAATTTTGAGGCACTTTCTGAAGTCCAAATTGAGCCCAAGTGTTCTTGTTGGAAATACCTTCCTATCTACCTTCCAACCCAAGTGGAATTTCTGAATTTGGTGCTCGTTATCCCCTCCAAAACTTCAATCTCCTAAGATTGCTTCCTGTGTGTCAAAATAGGGGCAGAGAGGTCATTTTTTGGGTGTTTTTGACTTCCTGAGGACTCAAAACTTGCCCAAAATTCTTGGCCATGCACAAAAAGTCATGATTTTCATGCCAAATCCAAAAATATAAATTTCTTGTAATTTAGAGCTCCCTAGCATAAGCACGTGCCACGTGGCGCGGCGCACAGGGAGAAAAACCCTATTTTTGTACCAAAATTTGTCAAAAGACAAAAAATGCCCCAAATTTTTTGAAATTTGGGCAGGAGCTTCTCTATGAACTGCCATGCTGGGCCAAAGAGGCTTCAGCCAAGATTCAGAGCCGATCTTGCTCCTTTTGCCTCTTTTGTCTTTTTGTCGCCTTCCTCAATTTCGCCTTCAAATTCCTTATCCGAGCCTTGGAACTCATATTGCGTGCCCTGTAATGATAAACCAATGCCTCAATAATGCTTTGTCCTTGTTAGCCTTTTATAGCAGTCTCTCAAGTGTTATAGCTCCAAATCTCATTATTATGGTTTGTGATGCTGCACTCATGGCCTAGGGCAACCCTTCCTTCCAGACCTGGTACAAAATCTAAAAAACAGTGTTTTATTCCCTATACGCAATATTTCCCTGAGTTAAATGTGTGTATACGCGGGTTCATATATACCCAATATATACCCAACCCACGTATATGTATTAAAACACTTAAAAAAATATAAAACTCCTTATTTTCGGGCATAGATCGCGGGTTTTACCTGCTGATCACCTGTTAGTGCCTGTGGCCTCAACAGTTCCGAACCAATTCCTAACTAAAAAACTACTTTGGAATTGGCATAAAAAGACATCAAAGGGAAGGCCTAAAGGAGGAGAGAAGAGAGAGAAAGGTTATTATACTGATATTTCCCCCCTGATCAGTTCTGAAGACCCTTGTGCCTTCTTCACTTCCCCCATTTGTACAGGAAACCCTTGTTTCCTTGTGACTTGATGTTCATCCCTTAGTTATGGCATCATGGAGTGAGTCTTGGAAGGAGATATGCTAGAGGCTTGAGGCAGGATGGATCCAGAAGGAGGCTATGCTTGGAGCCTTCAGAGGTTGCTCAGGTGATATTACTCTTTTTGTACTTTCTATTTGTCTATAATAAAGAAACACGTCTTGATTCCCGATATGCTTCTTCTTTATGTTTATGATGTTCATGTTTGAATTTCATGTATGAATGGATGTTTAAAATTTCATAACTAACTTCCTTCTTGTATAACATAAAGATGATTTTTGTTTAAATCTGTGTCCATATACTGTTGCATTCTTTGGAATTGTTGGTTTTGCAGGGCAAAGGAGCGAAAGGGACGTGAAGAAGGGTTTGGAACCTTGAGGAACTACCCAAACGTAGGACCTGAAGTACATCCTTCTTACTTTAGAATTAGCTTTTTCTAGCATAATGGCTATGTGTGTGCATGTTTCTTTGTTTAGACAACTTTCAGTTTGCTAGGGTTCCACCCAAAAGCCCTAGGGGATAAAATCCCCCAACATCAAGGTGGATGTTGATCCGCTCGAGCCAAGACTCTCGGTCATCATTAATCTCTTGCTCTAATGGAGTGAGCTCAATCCTCCTCTGTTGGACAGATCGACGATTCTTGCAGTTGTTTTGCAGCTCCATGATCTATTGTTGGTCTTCGAGCTGTTTATTCCTCTACTCCAAGTATCTGATAATCCACTTAGCCCTCTCCAAATTGAGAGACAACGCTTTGATCTCTATTTGCTGCTCCTGGATGATCCCTCTAAGTTTGGCACTCTCCACATATATATCATCATCATGAATGAGAATGAAGTCAGTCTCTCATTCACCTAATGGCCCCTTGTCATGCATTGCCTCCTTGCCTTTGTCCCGTACCTATGCTGTTGATGTCAGAAGTGAGGCCCCTTCCACCTCGGGTGGAGATAACACTTGCTTTTCTGCTGCGAAAAAATGTCTGACGCCCCTCTGATATGTGATGAATACCAGCACACTAGTGGTCTCATGGCACTCATACTGATGAGAAGGACCAACTATCTCATGTTGGACCTTTGATAATCCATGTGAAGCGCTGAAGAGGTCACGGGAAATGAAATCATCCCAAGTAATGCCCTGTAATCCAAGCTGGTGAACCACCAAAATATTAATAAGTGCAAAATGATAAACACTGTTAAGTTGTTACTGAGGGGTTTTGTGCTGCATAAAGGTGTTCATCCTTTCTATGTTTCGGAAAATGAAATATGGGATGTTCATCATTTTTACCCTAGTAAAATGCATGAGCAACCTGATGTGATAAGCATATAAACGAGAGAACCATCCCTCACAGCTGAAATATTTCATGATTAACTTCATTAGTGGAGCATATTCATCTTTCAGATATCGGAAAGGAAAGACTCTTTTGAGCTGCCTCAAGAAACCAGTTTTAATGTATGGCTCATAATGTTGCCGATCAATCTTCTGCTTCTTGTTCCATGGTTCTCCAACGTTCGGTATGCTGGTTGCTAATGAGACAAATTCAGGTGTAAGTGTGGAAGTGACACCGGCTAAGATAGCATGATCTCCATGTAAGTGAAGCACAAATAGATGAGCTAGCTCATGATGAAATTGGACACTACCCACCTTTTGACAAAACTCATAGCATGACTGATGCTGAAAACACTGCATAGCAAGAGGGCAGGCCTGCAATTCTGTGAGGGTGGTTGGTTCTTCCCTAACATGTCTGCCACTTTTATGAGGCCTCCGGGGAGCCTGTTCTTCCAAGGATGGGTCACTTTGGGTTTCCATTTCATAGTCAGATGCATGCTTAGATGCCATGACTGCTGTACAAAATACCTTGAAGAAAAGATGTTGTTGTATGTGAAATGTGCTTGGACTACTCTTTGATGATGTATGAAACTGCTGTGTTGTAATGCAATATAGTTTGGATTCTGCCACCAAGGGGAAGAATGCAACAAGGGGCTATTAGGAAGGGGAATAATATGAAGGGATTAGGGACTATGGGGAGAAATTTTGTTTAGGGACATGTAGGAGGGTTTGGGAAATTTATATAAGGTAGAATTTTGGGGTTTTACATTTGAAAAATAAGTGGAGGGGATATCGAATAGGAGTTTAGTAATGTTTTAGGATAGGGAAAAATGGGAAAAATGGAATAAGGGGAAAAGGGAATGATGGAAAGAAGGGAAAAATGAAATGGAGGAGGAACCTTGGCATCAACACAACGAATTTGAAACCCTAACAACAATTGTTTTGATGATTTTAAGTGGTAGGGTTTAAGAGTTTTTGTTGCAACCATAAGTAGTCATAAACAAACATCATACTAACACAAAAATGAATGAAACACTGAGAGATCGATCCCACCTGGCAAATTCAAGGGATTAAAAGGCAATTTGTTGCAATTCTGAGCAAAATCGGGCCTTTATGTGTATGTGCCGCGCAGCATACCCATTGTGCCACGCCGTTTGAGTGCGCCATGCCCGTGTTATTTAACACTATGTGGTCGTGCCCAGTGCACCGTGCTCCCTCAGTGCGCCGCACCACTCCGCCTGTGCGCCGCGCCTGTCAAGACACCTCCAACTTCACCCAAAACATGCGCTAGCTCTCACAATCACTTCGAAATGCTTCTCTTTGACCTTGGTGTGGAAAATGACATTGATTCTTATGAAAAATATATATAAAGACATTGGAGTCATGGTTTTGATTTTTATTTCTTCAAAACCCACTTTGGCAATGTTTTGTTCTGGCACTTTTTCCATGATTTACTGCAACTCTGTATTTCACATTTCCTTTTTGGATTTTTGACTAAAATGATGAAATTTTTGGCACCTTTTTGCAGGTAGCTGACATGGAATTTGGCGAAGGAAACCATGGCCATGCCTGAAGAGATCAACTGAAAACTTTTGAAAATTATTACAAATGACCAACTGTTGACTTTTCTTCAAAAGAGAGTTTTGAAGAACAGTCGTAATCTGTCAACATGACAATGAAAATCTTTGAATCACAACTTTGTAAGGGCCTCCCTCTGGCCTGCATGGCTTTATTGGACATTGTTGAAGACCAAATTAACTAATCCCTAGACCTAATGAATGAAGTGACTCTTGTCCATTAAAAGATCAAACATTGACTGTCATGGAATTTAATAAACATTTATGAAAATACCTAAGCCAGCAGGTGCGAGACATGAGGGGTAATGACTGACAAGACCCTTCCATTAGATTATGGCATGCCCCTAGCAGAATGCAGCTGAGTGGATGGAGCGAGACACCTAAAAATTTAATGCAGAAAGAGTTTTGATCTCTGACGGAGGACTGACAAGACCAACTCTAACAGAAGTTACAAAATCATACCCAACAATGTGTTGAAAACTTCCAATTATTTCATTAATCATCAATTTTATCAAGAATACAATGGCCTAGTATCCAGGTTCTTCAAAATTTGAACCCCTTTTCTATAATTTTGCATGTTTTTATACATCATGAGACAGTTGGTAATCACCAAAGCTATCAAACTGGCTTACCTAACTCCTAACTATATAAGGTAAAATTCATTACAGAATATTACATGGAGGGTAAAAGACACCTCATTCCCAAGAAAATAAAATAATAGGAGGTAATTTAAATTAAAAACCTGATGATGGTTGCTCGTTGTTCAGATATGTGGCTTGATTGTTGATGAAATTTCTATGTAGATGTTTTGATAATAGTTAAACTATTTTAACACAACAAACTGAACCTTTACAAAACTTCGTGCATGGACTTGTGGGTTATGCACCCACGTATGTATTGGAAGTGTTCTAATTGGCATAAACACTAAGAAACTCGACCAATCATCATTCCTTTCAAGTTTTGGTCATCCGCCTCTAGCTTTGGTTATTTTGCTAAAACAATGAAATTGGTCAATTTACGTGGATTATAGCTTACCACAGAACTAAAAAGGATTTAGACTTTGGTTCATAAACTTATCGCATCCACCTGAGCCATTAACCCACAAACACATTTGAGCATGATCACCATCTGATCACCCACTCAATGGATGGTTCGATGCTTCGGAACAAAACGAAACTTTAAACCTCTTGAACTAAACCTTACCATGTTTGCTTTTTCCACAAGATTTTGACTTCCCTAGAGACTTGATAGGAAACTAAACTACAATTAAAAGACTTCTCAGGTCCGATTTTAAAAATAAAACCCATTCACTATTCAGCACGATTGCTGCCAAATCTGCGTTCTTCAAGCGGACGGCCTTGATCTTCTGAGGTGTTAACTCCATTTTATAAACCATAGTGTTGAATTTTGATTTAACCCTTGTGCTTGTTAACCATGTGACTACCATCGGATCTGTGGCTTATTGATTAGAAAACCTAGATCTTCTCACGGGTTTCTCACATTCAAAAGTTGTCAATAATGCAAAAAAACTCATTTCTTTTAAATTTCGCATTCTCCTTTATTTCCATTGTAACATAATATTTTGATTTTTTTCCATTTTTGCAATAAAACAAAAAATTAAATTAAAATGAAAATGGATGCTACAACATCTCACTCCACTTGGGGATAGTGCTTCTGCCACAGAAACACTAAGAACTGTAGATCAGTGTCTTCACCTTGGGCATGGAGTCATATATTTCTTAGAAAATTAAAATTATATGGAATTTGCATAGTGAATTCACTCTGATAGCTACATTGGGCATGGAACCTCCCCACAACATGGTTTGGGGCTCAAATCCCAATTTTTGAGTAATATTATTGTAAAAACTCTGCTAATTGCAGGCACGAAGCACGAATTGTATGTCAGATTCATAGGGTATCCGCCCTAAGTCTTGAATGTCATTTCGGCCTACCCATGGTCCGCGGACCATGGGATTGTATAAATAGAGTGAGGCTCTAAGTTGTAAAGTAGTTAACCAATGGATGGAGTCAAAAGGATAGCAAGCATAAAGCAAAAGTCTATTATCTTGGGTCGTAGTAGTAGGAAGAGGCTCTGTAGCTGAGTGCACAGAGGCCTATTAGAGTCCGCGGCTGAGTGTGTAGACCCCTGCAATTGAGTGTGCAGGGTGTAGTCAATTCTATAACCAAGGAAGAAGAATAATAAAGAGAATTTTATCTGAATTCCATGTATATGTTCTTATGTTATTACATGTTTGATATCAATTGCAATTATATTGTTTATTTACTACGCGTTGTTGTATGAATGGTGAATATTGGTAAGCATACAAATAAGCTAAGTTAATCAACTAATATCGGGTTACTAGTAAGGATTTAGGTAATAATACTATTCGGCCCTCAAGTAGGACTATGCAAAGGCATAATCACTGGTTGCAAAGTACTGATAAGTGTGCATAGTGACGTGTGCGTAGGGTCAAACCGCGGACCACTTCAAACCCATCAGACATCCCCAAGGTGTGGAAACCTGGTTCTAGCACCCTCCCATACTACTTCAGGTGAGACCTTAGTCCGCGTTCTGTGGACTATTGCCAAAAGGGCCAGTAGTATCACGATTTATTTGGTTAAATTATCTCCAAACCTGGGTTAGGCCCCAACAAGCCAACAAATGGTTCCGTTGCTGCGACCAAGATCTACATAAGGGATGTATGATTGTTGGCATTATGACACAGGTTTGACATAGTTTTGGCTCGATGACATAAGTGTTGTCATTGATGGAAACTCACTCAAATAACAGATCACAAGTTCAGGCTCTCAATATAGTAGAAAATGAGATACCCGCAGGTTCATGTTCACAAAGCTGAGGTCATCAGCAGGTTCCGCAGGTGCACCATTCAAAAGGTGCAGACATGTTCGCAGGTGTATTGAAAAAAAGTGTGGAATTAAAGTACACGCACTTTCATGCAGAGAAAAATGCACGCAAGTGGGTTGGTCCATAGTATTTAGTCTGAAATTTTTGATCCTATGGTTTTGGTTCGTGGTTTTTGCATCTAAAGTATTGAACCCAGGTTTTGGGTCCCTAGTATTAGATCTCTATGGTTTTGGACCATGGTGTGAGAAAGGCCTAGACTATAAAAAGGAAAGGAGATCATTTGGTTGTACATAGATGTGTTGAATATCTTAAGAGCAAGATCTGAAATTTTGGTGATCGGTTGGTAGATGGACCTGAATCAAGGAGAAACATGAGCATTACAAGACGGATCTACTGATGGTTCGAGATATCTTTGGTGCATGATCAGATATGTAAATCTTATAGTCTGGGGTATAATTGAAGTCTGATAAATTATATATACCCAAAGATCCGCAGGCTAGACACAACGCAGATACGGAGGTCTGCAGGGTCGACACAGCGCAGGTGCGGTGGTCCGCAGGCTAGATATGGTGCAGGTGCGGAGGTCCGTAGGTTCGAGAATAGCGCAGGTGCAGAGACCCACAGGCTCCACACATCAGAGGTGTGGATATCCGCAGGTTTCTATTGGTGAAGTTGTGGACTTTTCTTAAAATATGTTTTAGCTACTTTTGTCTATTACTACAGTGTTCAGGATTCTGAATTGGTGTCTGGTTGTTGTGTGCTGAGAAATTATTGTTTCAGTATTTGTACAAGGAAGTTGGTTGATTGCAGATCTATTTGATGTTTGATTAATACTCATGGATCTAGTCTAAAAATTTATGAAACGTGGTCCCTGGAAGAAAGAGAAGGTTGTTTCCTTCTATAGGTCAGCACCTATGTACTAGTACCTCAGCTAGTACAAGAGCTAAGGGGGTTGTAGCTCCCTTCCAGGAGAGTCTAGAGAATGAGAGAAGGTTGTAGCCTTCTACAGGTTGAAGCCTGCGTGCTGGCATAAGACTGCACCAGTATAGAATCATTGTAAAAAGAAGTTTCTAATTTAAAGAATATAGAGACATATTGCAACAAGTGGTTTTCACCCACATTGGGTTTCCAGCTTATATCTTGTGTTCTTTGGTGTGACTGTCTACTCTATTTTTCCTATTCATGTTTATTGTTATATGGTTCTAACACACAGATTAATGATCAACATCTGAAGAATAAATTAAATTATAAGTCTGAAAAGTATATGCAAGTTTCATTAGTCAGATATGCAAATGGTTGTATAAATTGAAAAAGAATTTGATAATACTGATTCACCCCCCCTCCCAGCATTATTTTCAACAATTGGTATCAGAGCGGGTCCTTCAGGAAAAGCTTGATCGCTTGAAGGAAGATCTATCATCATGAGCTACTACGAAAAGGAAGCATCTATCAAGCCACCGATTTTTTATGGGAGCAACTTCGTCTATTGGAAGGTAAGAATCACTGCCTATCTTCAATCTCTTGGTACAGAAGTTTGGGATATTGTGGAAATATGATACACATTTCCATCAGCAACTCCTACAGATGCAACTGGTAAGAAGAAGTATGAAACAAATGCAAAAGCTGTCAATACTCTATTAGGAAGTCTATCCCAATCAGAATTCGTCAAGGTTTTGCAGCTCAAAAGCGCAAAAGAAATATGGGACAAGATCGTTCTGAGCTATGAAGGAGATGAACAGGTAAAATGAGAAAAATTACAAACTCTTAGAATTCAATATGAAAGTCTCAGAATGCATAATGATGAAAGTGTGGCTAGCTATTTCCTACGTATAGATGAGATTGTAAATTGTATGAAAAACTTGGGTGAAGAAATAAAAGAAGTTATTGTGGTTGAATATGTTCTAAAATCTTTGTCTCCCAAGTTTCATTCAAGTCTGCCATAAAAGAAAAGCAGAATCTACAGAACCTTACCATGTCACAGTTGCACGAAATTCTAACTGCTTACGAAATGAGAAAAAGAGGACCATCAGACAGGAGAGAAGTTGCATTCAAGGCTTCAGGAAAAGGATATACTATGAGTCGGGACATATGTCAGAAGAAGAGGAAGAATCAAATTTTGTCAAGAACCTTCAACGGGGAACTAGTAGATTCAGAGGTAAGCCGCCTTTCAAATGCTTTGCTTGTGGAAGAGTTGGTCATTATGTTGCAAAATGTCCTCATAAAGATAAACTAGACAAAAGTAAGGAACCTATTAGATGGAACATAAAATAGAATAAGAAGAGCTATTACACACATGAAAACAGTGATGGATTGTCAAACAGTGATGAAGATGAACAAGGTAATAATGATAGACTTTTGATGGATTTTGAAGATGATGATTTCTTGGATGCTATAAATGAAGAAGGTCTTTATGAAGAAATTTCTAAACTTAAGGTTTGTTTAGAGGAAAAGAACATGATTATAGATACTCTAACATTCCAACTTGCTGAAAAAGGTAAACACAATGAAGGGTTAGAATGTGAAATTGTGGGACTTAGAAAAGAAATTGAGAAAACAAAAGCCCTTAATCTCAGATTTTCTAAAGGGTCTGAAACTCTAGATGAGATTATCAAAGTGCAGCGTTCACCTCTAATCAAGATTGGTCTCGGATATTCCGAAGAAGCATATCAAGCTCAGAAGCAAGCGCAAAAGCCATCCACCTCCAAAAGTTATCTTGATGTAGCAAGGAGAAGTGAACAAGTTCACAGTCGAAAGCAAAAGTATAATGCAGATCACCAGGGAAATCAGGGACAATTTGCTTCAAGAATGATTAAACATTATCAAGTAAATCAGAAGAAATCCACGTCAAGAATGAACGGAAGCCTCAACCAACCACAGGTAAATTCTCAATTTGGCTCAAGAATGGATAGAAACTACAATCATATGGTTGGTAGATTTGATAATCGCAGGAATTTATTCAATGGCCAATGTTTCTCTTGTCATAAATTTGTTCATAGAGCTGCTCAATGTGTTTCCTATAAGATCATCGTGACTATGGAAGCTCAGAAACAAAGGAGTATGATAGGAATCATGAAGAGAACCTACAATAACTTCTTTGCTATTGAAAATGAAATAGAATGTTCTATCTATAACAACTTTGGTCATGAAGACTCTAAATGGAGAAGCAGGTTTCGACAAACAACTCAGAAGGAGCAAGCTTCATTGAGTTCCAAAACATGGAAAGGAAAGAAACACAATCAGAAATATGTGGGATAGCCTTATATGCAGAAGGACAGGAAAATCAATGGTACATCAATAGTGGAAGCTCGAAACATATGACAGGTAATAAAGAAGAACTCCAGTCATATAGTGCCTTAGAAAAGGAAAAGAAGGTTTCATTTGGAAATGACACCCCTGCATTCATAAAAGGTAAAGGCTTTGTTCATTTGAAAGAAAAGGTCAAGGTTGGAAATGTTATGTATGTTGATGGCTTAAAACATAATCTATTGAGTGTCAGTCAGATGTGTGATCAAGGAATTGAGGTAATATTTCGATCAAATGGATGTATTGTTCGTGAGCTTGATACAGGAAAAATTGTGATCATAGGCATAAGAACTCCAAATAACTTATACGTACTCAAGGGAGAACAACAACAATGCTATTTAAGCAAGAATGATGAACACTGGCTATGGCACAGAAGACTGGGGCATCTTAGCTTCTCTCAGATTAGGAAAGCATGCAATATCAGGTAGTTCGTGATCTTCCTAACATCAGAATTCCAGATAATACAATATGTAAATCATGCCAATTTTGAAAGCAAAATAGAACTAATTTCCCTGAGAAGGAAGGATTAGCTAGCAGGCCACTTGAACTTGTTCACACTGATATATGTGGTCCAACTAGGAAGAGGTCACCTCGAGGAGAAGAGTATTTCATATTGTTCATTGACGACTTTTCAAGGATGTGTTGGATAGGACTCATGAAGTATAATGATGAAGCCTTCGAAAAGTTCAAGTCATTCAAAGCTTTGGTTAAAAATGAATCAGTCGTAGAATCAAATGCCTTAGATTTGATCGAGGAGGGAAATTCACCTCAGATGAATTTTTAAATTTTTGTGAAGAACATGGAATAAGAAGGGAATTTTCTGCTGCAAGGACTCCTCAGCAAAATGGAGTAGTGGAAAGGATGAACAGAATAGTTCAACAAATGGCTCATGCTATGCTTGATGAGTCTAGAACTCCCACAACCTTCTGGGGTGAATTTGCATTTGTCGTTGTTACTATTCTCAATAAGACAAATGTCCAGGTAAACAACATTCAGACTCCTCATGAACTGTGGTACGGTAAGACTCCCCTAGTGAAATACTTCAAAGTTTTTGGAAGCAAATTCTACATTAAAAGGACTGATGAAAATCTTGGCAAGTTTGAACCTAGAGCAGATGAAGGAATTTTACTTGGCTACTCTCCCCACAACAAAGGTTACAAATGTTACAATAAAAGACTTGTTAAAATTGTTGAAAGCATTGGTGTAGTGGTTGATGAAGAAGGAAACACTCCTAGGCAGGTAAAATTTGAATATTTCGAAGATGGTGAAGACTATCCGTTAACATCAAATTAGTTTCATGATGAAGAAGAAACCCATGATGCACCAGAAGAATAGATAAGGATAGAAGAAAAGACTCCATCCGGATATGTTCAGAAGAATCATCCAAAATCTCAAATTTTAGGGCAGAAAAAGGTAGGTGTACAAACAAGAAGAACCATTTCAGAAGCTTCAAGCTATGTAGCTTTGCTCTCCTCCACTGAACCACAAAATATAAGAGACGCTTGCAAAGATGAATGCTAGGTCAAGGCCATGGAGGAAGAACTCGAGCAGATTGAAAAAAATAACACTTGGGAGTTGGTTCCTAGACCAAAAGATAAGAATGTCATAGGGACAAAATGGATTTTCAAAAATGAGCTGAATGAAAATGGGGATGTGGTTAGAAACAAGGCAAGACTTGTTTGTAAAGGATATGCGCAACAAGAAGGCATATACTTTGAAGAAACGTTTTCTCCAGTTTCCAAACTTGAGGCTATAAGAATGTTCCTTGCTCTCTCTAGCTTTTAGAAGTTCAAAGTATTTCAAATGGATGTGAAATCTTCCTTTCTGAATGGAGACTTAAATGAAGAAGTATATATTGAAAAACTACATGGGTTTATTCTTGGAAATGATCCAAAACTTGTATGCAAACTAAAAAAGGCTCTCTATGGCCTTAAACAGGCTCCAAGAGCGTGGTATTATCAGTTGGATAAGTACCTTCATCAACAAGGTTTTATAAAAGGATCAACTGATAGCAATCTATATATAAAAGTTGACAATGATAAATTGCTGATACTTGTTGTGTATGTTGATGATATCATCTTTGGTAGCAATGAAGAAGACATGAGTCAAAATTTTGCCTTGGTGATGTAGAAAGAGTTTGAAATGTCCATGCTTGGTGGGCTCACATATTTTCTTGGTTTACAAGTCCAGCAAAATAAAGACGACATTTTTCTATCACAAACCAAATATCTCAAGCAAATCTTGAAGAAATATGGGATGGAAGATTCGAAACCAGTATGTACCCCTATGGTGACGGGATGCAGCCTCAGCGCAAATGATGAATCGGCAGTAGTACATCAACCAAATTATAGATCCATGATTGGTAGTTTGCTCTATGTAATAGGTACCCGACCAGACCTTATGCATGCAGTGGGAATAGTTGGAAGGTTTCAGGTGAATCCAAAGGAAACTCATCTTTAGGAAATTAAGAGAATTTTCAAGTATCTTCAAGGAACTCAAAACTATGGCTTATGGTATCCTAGAGGTACAGATCTCACACTTCATGCATACACATATGCGGATTGGGCAAGAAGTGTGCATGACAGGAAAAGCACTAGTGGTGGTGCATTCTTCATGGGTCCTAGATTAGTATCTTGGTTCAGCAAGAAACAAAGCTCTATTGCATTATCTACAACTGAAGTAGAATATGTAGTTGCAGCATCTTGTTGCACACAACTCCTTTGGATGATGCCAACATTGCCATATCTTCAAATCACTTGTACTCCACCTATATCCATTTTTGTGATAATACAAGTGCAATCAGTATTTCAAAGAATCATGTCATGCATTCAAAGACTAAGCACATACCAATCAAGTATCATTTTCTCCGAGAACAAGTGCTTGAACAAAAGGTCAAATTGGAGTATGTTCCCTCTAAGGAACAAATTGCTGATATTCTCACCAAACCACTACCTAGGGAAACCTTTGAATACCTCAGACTAAATCTGGGGGTAGTTGATGCATCATCTTGCTGTTGAATCTTGTCTGTTTCAGAGATTGTTGTACGCAAGGTTAATACGGGGTATACACGTACATACATTGGTTTATGTGGGCACAGTCGACTTGAAGAAAAACAAGGCTGAGAAGAGTCTGCTATGGGTCTGTCAGAGATCATCTCGCATAGGTTCATGGGGAGCATATATTCTTCTAATAATGCATTGTTGGCATTATCATAAGAAGATCTTGGTTCAATTCTTCAGTTGGTTTGATGTTAGGGGGAGCTTGGACAGTAGCAGAGCAGTGATTTCAGCATGTACTCAGGGGGAGCATAACCCTTTGCCCTTGATGTCAAAGGGGGAGGAAAGACCTTGAGTGACTTTGGGTTTCCATCAAGTCCAAAGGAGGAGATTGTTGGCATTATGACACAGGTTTGGCATAGTTTTGGCTTGATGACATAAGTGTTGTCCTTGATGGCAACTCACTCAAATAGTAGATCACAAATTCAGGCTCTCAATATAGTAGAATATGAGATACCCACAGGTTCCTGTTCACAAAGCTGCGGTCATCGACAGGTTCCACAGGTGTGCCATTCAAAAGCTGCGGACATGTTTGCAGGTGTACATAACAAAAAGTGTGGATGTAAAGTACACACACTTTCATGCAGAGAAAAATACGCGCACGTGGGTTGGTCCATGGTATTTAGTCCGACATTTTTGATCCTATGGTTTTGGTCCGTGGTTTTTGCATCTAAAGTATTGAACCCAGGTTTTGGGTCCCTAGTATTGGATCTCTATGGTTTTGGACCATGGTTTGAGAAAGGCCTATACTATAAAAAGGAAAGGAGATCATTTGGTTGTACATAGATGTGTTGAATATCTTAAGAAGAGTAAGATATGAAATTCTGGTGATCGGTTGGTAGCTAGACTTGAATCAAGGAGAAACTTGAGCATTACAAGATGGATCTACTAATGGTTCGAGATCTCTTTGGCACATGATCAGATCGTGAATTTGATAGTCTTGGGTATAATTGAAATCTGATAAATTATCTATACCTAGAGGTCCGCACGCTAGACACAATGCAGGTGCGGAGGTCCGCAGGGTCGACACGGCATAGGTCCAGTGGTCCGCAGGCTAGATATGGTGTAGGTGCAGAGGTCCGCGGGTTCGAGAACAACGCAGGTGCAGAGACCCACAGGCTCCACACAGCAGAGGTGCGGATATCTGCAGGTTTCTATTGGTGAAGTTGCGGACTTTTCTTAAAATATGTTTTAGCTTCGTTTGTCTATTACTGCAGTGTTTAGGATTCTGAACTGGTGTCTGGTCGTTGTGTGCTGAGAAATTATTGTTTCAGTATTTGTACAAGGAGGTTGGTTGATTGCAGATCTATTTGATGCTTGATTAATACTCATGGATCTAGTCTGAAAATTTATGAAACGTGGTCCCTAGAAGAAAGAGAAGGTTGTTGCCTTCTGTAGGTCGGCACCTACGTACTAGTACCTCAGCTAGTATAAGAGCTAAGGGGGTTGTAGCTCCCTTCCAGGAGAGTCTAGAGAATGAGAGAAGGTTGTAGCCGTCTACAGGTTGAAGCTTGCGTGCTGGTATAAGACTGCACTAGTATAGAATCATTGTAAAAAGAAGTTTCTAATTGAAAGAAGATAGAGACATATTGCAGCAGGTGGTTTTCTTTGGTGTGATTGTCTGCTCTATTTTTCCTGTTCCTATTTATTGTTATGTGGTTCTGACACACAAATTAATGATCAAAATCTGAAGAATAAATTAAATTATAAGTCTGAAAAGTATACGCAAGTTTCATTAGTCAGATCTGTAAATGGTTCTACAAATTTAAAAAGAATTTGATAATACTGATTCACCCCCCCTCTCAGTATTATTTTCAACAATGATGTCGTGTCACTGGAATCCAATGAAGAAAGAAATTGAAGGGTGGTTAGATAGAAGGATTCATGAGTTCACAGCGTAGGAAAACAGGAATTTAGGAGTATGAAAGGAACAATGATTGGAACGTTACTTATATAAGGATATCCATGAAATTCTTTTTGTATCCTTACCCTCTGAATTGTATGAGTGGATTGCAAAGCTAACAAATAGTCAGGGAAGGTGTAGGCTCAAGAAACCAATTGTGTGGACTCTAGAATTAGTCATGAAATTTAGACTATTGTGGCTATTGGTTGTGCGATATGTGCACTGGGCAGGCTAAAAGGTAGCTTTGAGGCTTAAGGGAGATGTCTGAATTTCTCAAGGCCAAATGGCTAGGCTCACAGGAGGAAAACTAGGTGGCATAAGGGCAAGAAATGACTGTGAGGAAAGCAAGAGGGGTTTCAAGATGCCAAAGGAATTGATTTGAGGTTTGTGCTACAAACTTAGGTCAAAATGTAGATAAAACCTGCTAGGGTTGGAATATACATGGTTGAGATGGTAGAGTTCGATACTTGGATGGAGAAAATGACTAGAGGGGAAGAGGAAATGTTGCATACCTAGACAAAAAATGTGGTCGCCTTGGTCGCAAATCTCCCTCATCTCTCGTGTGACCCAAGAACCATTATGAAATGAGTCTTGGGTGACCAGATATCAATAGTTCTCGTCGCACGTGTAGGGGTCACATGGATCGAAAGTCCCAGAGTAGGGAAGGGGTATGACCTTGCGACCTTTGAAGATCACTAGGTTGTAGGGGTTATGTGTCTGTGGTGGATGCATTTTACGGCCTATGTGACCTTGCAACCCAACAACCTAATTGGTCACACACTCACATAGGTCACAAGGGTCACAATTTTTAGAGATATGACCTATGCGACCTATGCAACTTGGGCTGGTTGGGTCACATGAGTCGCACTAGTCGCAGGCAAAGGAAATGCTGCATTATGTGGCTCCAACTATATGACTTGAACCAGATTGTGACTTATCTTATCTTGGAAGGAAACATTGGGTTCTTATGACACCTTTCTGGTCTCTCAAGCTCTTAAACAGGCTCTTAGGATGAGGAAAGCTCTCGAAAGCTAAAAGGGGCTCCTAAGTTTTGAAGGGCTTGAAATTTTAGAGGGGTTGTTGTAGTGGCTATAGCAATTGGTGATTCACTGGGAGAACTCCATGATATTGAGATGTCTTGTGGAAAGGGGACCTCAATGAGTGTTGTTTCATAGAGTTGTGGGTCCCTCTAATATTACCTGGGTCTCTTCTTTACATTATTCGTCTATCCCCAATCTGCAAAATCTTGGCATTTAACAGATGGAATATGACATCACTTCTTGCTAGTCTCAGAAGGGAAAACAAGTTGAAGTAATGATATAAGCTTTAAGTATTTTCAGTATAATAGTCACGGTGCTCTAGTGTTTCTCCGCTACTAGCGAGTCTGAATAGTACCCCGGCAGAGACACTACCTAGAAATCAGAAATCGTTCTCCAATACCAGCGAGCCTAATTAGTACCCAAACAGAGTCATTGCTTCACCTCTTTGTGCAAGAAACCTTTTTGAGTCCTTTAGCCCTTATTAATTAATGGATGTGATCATTGGAACTTATTTTTCTATGCTTATGGCACTAATTTGAGGTGGTTATGTAAGCATGGCCAGACAAGCTATCCTGACTTACTTGGCTTGCAAAGAGGTTTCTTCTAGTTTCTGAGAGACCTTATTGTTTTCTTGAAATGTTTGTTTTCTAAGAAAGGTTTCTTTAGTTTACCTTCATTCTCAAAAAAATGCATGAGCTCGAACAAAGAAAAATCCATTCCAAGTATGCAGCTAGGATAAGTTGATGTGAGCAAAAGGGACCGTGTGTGCCATCAAGTTCGCTACTAATGTCAATTTTGAACACTCTGTTTTGGTCGTGACTTAATTAATCAACATACTCTTCCACAGAGCACCCGCATGAGCCAAAGTGTAGGTTTGTTCCAACCTCCACTTGACATCCCAAACTTTTATTTCAAAGCAAACAAAACTCAATTTGTGCTTGAAAAAAAAACTAACTAGAAAGGAAAACAAAATGGAACTATAGTACAGGGTGGGACTAGCAACCTCGAGGGTTGCTAGGTGAGGTAGAATTTTATGTTTTGGTCATTCACAGGAAGGGTTTCAACTCGCCCTCCTAGGGTTTGCAACTTATAAGTGTGCTCGCCAATTTTTTCATTGACTTGGAAAGGGCCAATCCATAAGGTTTGGAACATGGTGTGTGTTGGCATGATGGGCCCTGACCCAGGTTCAGCATTAAGCAGGCAAGAAAATCCGTACACTACTGGCCCTTTCGGCATCAATCCACGGAGCGTGGACTGAAGTCTCACCCGATGTAGTATGGGGGGGGTGTAGGAACCATGTTTCCACACCCTGAGATGGTTGTGATGTCAGTTATTTTCCCTAACCTTTCATCGCACAAATCGATAAGCCCTTTAGGGCCTATCAAAGTATTTCCCTTATTCTTCCTTGAAGCCTCCGTGAAAGCCTCCGACTATCCTTCACTAACCCTAAAGAGATAGATCAGGCACTTATGCACCTTTGTAATTACTGTTACTTCTGTATCTACTGATATTTTCTTAAGTATTGGTTATTTTAACATGCATTATGGTTATCTTCATGTAAATAGAAATTCCTACTTGTGCTCATACGAAAAAGTAAAATATATAGATTCGTGCATCAATATAACATTACTTCATACTCTAGTATTCAACATAACATAATTGTAACATTCATAATAGACGTAAAATATTGCATACACAAATAATTGTAGAATATTCCTCTTTATTAATAATCCATATTTCTAGTACAAAATCTGACTGTCCTGTGCACACAGTTGTAGGGGTCCACGCACTCAGCTGTGGACTTCTACCCTAGGCCTCTACACACTTAGCTGCAGAGCATCTTCCTATGCTAAGAATCTTCACTCTTAACTCTCATAGACCCGTGCATAAAACATAACAAGACTCAATTGAATTGCCTTAGACTCTTCTAAGACTCCCTTTTTATACAATCCCATGGTCTGCAGACCATGGGTAGATATTTAAAACTGAAATGAGTTATACAAAAGAAGGGCACAAAACCCTTAGTAACGCTTTATAGCATCATGCTTGGTGGCCACAAAATGTGGAGACTTTACACAAAACTTGGGTTTTTAGCCCCAAAACATGGGTTTCTAACCCCAAAATTGACCCTAGGTGACCTGTTCCCAACATGCCCCCAACAGCAATTTGGTGACTCGCTCTCGAGTCACTCTACTAGCATGAAGATCTTGTTATGAAGACCTCCTAGATCCACCTGTAGCACTGCAACTTTGGTGTTGCACTGTGTTGCTGCCTACTTCATCTGGTCGACTAGCTGCTCTGTCATTGGCTCTGCACCATCTAACTGTACCTTCTTTTGCATTCCCTGTAGACAAGCCAGTTTTCCTTCGATGGTGGTTGTGAGTGCATAGGCTTCATCAAGCCAAGGCCCTATTTTGGCCTTAAGGATGCGCTCTTTGTGCTACGTTGCATCAACTTGCTCCTTTAGCACCTTTTTCTCATGCAATTTTGCTAGCCTCTGTGTAAGGGGGATGGTGTGCGTCGTTGCTTTAACTTCATCATATCTCTTCCTAATCGAGGTGGATATTGGTGGCCACCCACCAAGTCCACTTGGACCCCCACCATTGTTTCTTTCAGCTTTTGAATTTCCTTAATTATAGCACAGTTTACTATTTTTAGCAGTTTTTCAGGTCCTAAACATTCGAAGCCATTTTGAGGCCTTAAATGACATTTTTTGGAAAAAATGGGAGCAACATGGGTCCATGGACCGATGTTTCTCTTCCCAAAGTTGTAGTTCTCAGATATATCTTTCTAACGAGATATTGTATCATCAAATGGAGATCGTATGCCAAAGTTATGACCCCGAGAAGTTGATGTACCAATTTACCCAAACAGGGCCCACAGTTTGCCGTTTCATCTTATAGGGTTAGGTTTTTGGATGTTTAGGGTTGTCCATTATTTCTCAACAATAAATAGGCCTTCGAGCCTCATTGTAACACAGTTCAAAGGCATGTAGCCACCACATCTCTTCTTAGAGATAAGCTATCATTGCCCTAGCTGTTTATTTCCATTTTCTATTTGTAAGCATATCTCAGTATTTTACATTAATGAAATGAAGTATTATTTCCACTGCATCTTTGTGTTTATGGTTAACTCTATAATTTGTTGTGTTCCTGTTTAAATCTGGATTAGTGGTTTTAGAGCGGTCTGCTTTTTCTCTATTTTTCTTTGCATGTCCCCAAAGAGGTTGGAATATAAGGAGTTAGGGCTTGAACTGGTCGAACCTTTGCAAGACCAGCCTTGCAAAACCTGACGGCCTCCCATGGCGGATGAGAAGAAAGACAAGGGTGCACGAGATCCTTTCAAAGTCTTGCTTGAAGAAGCCCTCGAGCGACAAAGGAACACGATGAGGGACAACTTTGCCCAGATCCTTCGGTGGCTACCTAGGGATGACACATTGGCTTCCCACAGCTACTCTGGGAACGCCACACCATTTAAGGTATAAGTTAATTTTGAAATCCCCATATTCAAGGGTCAAATAGACACAAATGTCTTTGATGAATGGTTAAAGCTGCTACAGGGTTATCTTTTTGTTCGTGATTTTTCCAGTCGAGAAAATATTATTTTAACTCTTCTCAAAGCAGCCCCCCACGTCAAGGATTTGTGGGGAACCTACTACGAGCAGAAGGATGAAAGTATCGGCTCACTATTTTCAGCTGCACCCACCTAGAATTCATTTTGTGATGCCATCAAGGAGTAGTACTACCCTGTCGGAAGCTATGAGGATAAATACATGAAGTCGACCACACTACGGTAGGGAAGGGACCAAGACATGCTAGAGTTTACCAATATTTTCCACACCCTTTGCACACAGTTGGGAATCAAGGATTCAGAGCAGCATTTGATACTCAAATATTGTGGTTTCCTGCACAAGTACATCCAAAAAATAAATAGAATTCCTGAACATCTCCTCGCTCGACCCGACATACTGATATGCCGTCAAGGTTGAGCAAAAGTTTAAATAGAAGAAGCGAGACTTTGGATCTGCAAATCCGAAGCAAGGGAAAGGTGCCCTCAAACCACAAAACAAAGGAAAAAGCCAATGTACGGTGGCCCAAGATAACCCACCAAAGCTACAAGTATAGAACAGTGCCGCAAAGCTGAAAAAGGACATTAGAAAATGGTGTGAGTTTCATAAGAGCTCCACTCACAACACAAGTGAGTGTTGGGCCAAGCAGTCACTAGTGGCTGAGCTAGAGGTTTCAGAATCAAATGCATGTTCCGACTCTGATTTAGAACCTGACAAGGGAAATGACAAAGGGAAGAAGATTATCGATGTGGAGCCCAACGCCACTGTTGCCACCATGAAGATACAGAAGGAGGAACCCGAAGATCCAGAGGAGGAGGAGTGTCTCTTCCACTCCTAGATGTGGGTAAAGGGATCCATGATACAGTTCATTGTTGATAGTGGGAGCCAAAAGAACCTCATTTCAATAGAGGTTGTGAAGCGGTTGGGCTTACCGACTATAGCACATCCACAATCATACACCATCGGGTGGCTTCACCAAGGACGGGATCTTCATGTGAGCCAAAAGTGTTTCCTTCCATACAACATCACGCCCTTCACGGATGAGGTATTGTGTGACATTGCTCCCCTTGAAGCTTGTGATGTATTATTAGGAAAACCATACATATGGAAGTGACATGATGTTTATTAATCAAGGCTCCGTGCTATTATTATTACTTTGGGAAATAAGTTGTACAAGATACCAGAGGTAGCATTGCCTACCACCATCTCTTTGGTTATTGCAGAACAATGCAGTAAGCTCATTTCCAAAACCAGGAAATTTGTTTTCCTAATGATACGCCCTCAAGGAAAGAAGAAGATGGTGGCCACAACCTCCAGACAAGGCCCCTCTGCATGAAAACTATAGATGGACAAGGTTGTGGAGGAGTATGAGGACATATTCACCTCCCCCGCAGGGGTTCCTCTATGCTGTTAGGTGAAGCACTCCATTGATCTGACCCCAGGTGTGCCACTTCCTAATGGACCAATATAACACCGCTTTATTCTGGAGAATGATGAAATGAAGATGCAAATTTAGGATCTGCTATAGAAAGGTCACATCTGTTCGAGTTCATTGCCCAGTGGGAGCCTGACTGTGTTGGTACAGAAGAAGGATGGGACTTGGAGACTCTGCGTTGACTATTGGGAACTGAACAAGATCACTGTCTATAATGGGTATCCGATCCCATAGATCGATGACCTCCTGGACCAACTTAAGGAGGAAAAATATTTCAGCAATATCAATTTGAAGTCAAGATATCACCAGGTACCAAGTAAACCCTCCGATGTGTGGAAGACTGCCTTCAAAGCCAAGGAGGCCTTTTCGAATGGTTGGTTATGCCTTTTGGATTGACAAATGCTCCTGCAACCTTCATGAGGCTAATGGATGACATCTTGCAACCATTCACCAACTCATTTGTAGTGGTATACTTGGATGACATCTTGATCTTTACCTAGAGATGGGAAGAGCACCTTGAAGACATCCGACAGGTTCTCCAAACATTGTGGTAACACAAGTTATGTGCCAACTTGGACAAATGCACTTTTGGCATGACCCAGGTTCATTATCTAGGATACATTATTGATGAATAGGGGGTGCATGTGGATCCAACCAAGATCCAAGTCAGTCGGGATTAACCCTCTCCAACCACTCTAACGGAGCTCCGCAACTTTCTAGGTGTTGCCAACTTCTACTGCAGGTTCATGTTGGGATTTTCTCATATCACTTGGCCCTTGACTCAAGTCACCAAGGGAGGAGTGAAAGCAAAATTCTTTTGGTCTGAATCTCAATAGAATGCATTCATAGAGTTGAAATATTGCATCTGCTCAGCACCAATGCTCGCATTGCCAGACTTGCAACAACCATTTAAGGTTGAGACAGATGCCTCTGACCATGCTATTGGGGTAGTCCTTACTCAACATGGGCATCCAGTGACATATTACATTGAGACACTTTCAAACACAGTCCCGAAGTATCCCACTTATGACAAAGAGATGTATTCCATTGTGTAGGCCTACCAACAATGGAAACATTACATTTTGGGGAAGGAAATAGTCATCCACATGGACCATCGACCCCTCTAGTTCATACAAACCCAAGAGAAATTATAGAATGATCGCCATTAGAAGTGGTCCACATACCTACAAGAGTTCCATTTGAATATCAAGTATAAGAAGGGCAGCACCAATAATGTTGCAGATTGCCTCAGTCGACCACCGATCATGTCATTAACCACCGTGCTCAACCCTTGTGGGCACAAGACTTCTGATTGGCCACTTCTCTACAAAAGTGACCCAGATTTTGGCCACACATACCAGACACTCTTGGAGGGTCGGCATGTTCCAGATTTTCACCTCTAGGATGCCCTGTTATGCCACTTGGGTTACCTTTGTGTTCCTTCAAGCAAGCATACCAAGATGATTTGGGAAGCACACTACAGTTGGGCTGTTGGGCATTTCGTGGTCCAGAAAATGGTGGGACTACTACAAAAGTATTTCTATTGGCTAAATCTTCAATAGGATGTCAGGAAGTACATCAGATCATGCACTAACTACGCCATTTCCAAATCGACAGTCAAGAAGCAAGGCCTCTATACCCCACTGCCTACCCCTAGTCGACCTTGGGAATCCATCTCCATGTGTTACATCTTAGGCATTCCTTCCACTAAGCATGGAAATGACCGTGTTTTTGTGGTCATCGACACGTTCTCAAAGATGGCCATTATGGTGGCCTACAAGAAGAATATCGCAGCAGAAGTCACTACTAAACTCTTCTTTGAATGAGTGTGGGTGCACTTTGGGATCCCATAGTATATCATCTCAGATCGAGATAACAGGTTCCTTAGTACATTTTTATCTAGTCTCTGGTTGATGCTGGAAACCAAACTCACTAAATCCACAGCCTTCCATCCTCAAACTGATGGCCAGATAGAGGTTGTCAATAGGATGATTGTACACATTCTGCACATGTACAACTCAAAGCATCCATGCACATGGGATGAGAGCCTCCCCTATTTTTAGCACAGCTACAACCAGGCTTTCCACGGCTCAATTGGCCACAACCCTTTTCAGGTGGGCTTGGGATTCTAGCCACTATGTCCCATTGATGTGGCCATGCCATTTGCAGCTACTCACGCAGATTCATCTCATGTCCAGTCTGAAATAGATAAGGCAAACAACTTCATTGAGCACATCCAACATATTCACCAGCAAGTCCATGACATTCTGGAGAAATCAAATGCCAAGTACAAGTAGCGACATGATCAACATCGAGTGCCATAGAATTTTCAGGTGGGTGACAAAGTCTAGTTGCATTTGCAAAAGGAATACCTTATCGTAGTTTATCAGAAACTCAGACCACTCTGATATGGTCCTTATACCATTACCAAGGCTATGGGAGACAATGCTTTTGAACTCAGCATTCCCCCATTCCTTGGCTTGCACCCAGTGTTCAATGTGGACTGCCTTCAGCCATACTTTCCACCATTACTAGACACATATGACATTGCAGAACAACTCACACCCACAGAGTTTAATCCAGATTGCATCAAACAAGCTACAATTGATGGAATCATGGGCACATAGATCAAGCACACTCACCAGCAAAACATCCAACTATATCAAGTTGTCAAAGCAGGCCAACTCCTTCACCAGGGCAAGTGGCTCACTAGGGACCAAGTTCAGTAGAAGTTTCCTCATCTCCTGGAGGAACTCAACGCAATGGGGACCATTGCTTCCAAAGCGGGAGGAATGATCTAGGTGTATATTGGTGGCCACCCACCAAGTCCACTTGGATCCCCACCATTGTTTCTTTCAGCTTTCTAGTTTCCTTAATTATAGCACAATTTACTATTTTTAGCAGTTTTTCGAGCTCTAAACTTCCGGAGCCATTTTGAGGCCCTAAACAACGTTTTTTGGAAAAATTAGGAGCAACATGGGTCCATGGACCGATGTTACTCTTCCCAAAGTTGTAGTTCTCAGATAGATCTTTATAACAAGATATTGTACGCATCAAATGTAGATCGTATGCCAAAGTTACGACCCCGGGAAGTTGATGTACCAATTTACCCAAACGCGGCCCACAATTTGGAGTTTCATCTTCTAGGGTTAGGTTTTTGGATGTTTAGGGTTGTCCATTATTTCTCAACAATAAATAGGCCTTCAAGCCTCATTGTAACACAGTTCAGAGGCATGTAGCCACCACATCTCTTTTTGAAGATAAGCTACCACTGTCTTAGTTGTTTATTTCCATTTTCTGTTTGTAAGCATATCTCAGTATTTTAAATTAATGAAATGAAGTATTATTTCCATTGCATATTTTTGTTTATGGTTATCTATGTAATTTGTTGCGTTCCTGTTTAAATCCATATCACTTCTCCAACACTTGGGACTTCATTTCCAACCTTTGTAAGGGGGCCTCCTCCTACAAATTGATAACCACTTTGAGTGTCTGCTCGAAGAGCATTGTTCAGTCCTTCACTATGCTATCTATAGTGGCTACTGCATCTCTGATAGTGGCCTCTCACTGCTCCTTTACATCTGGTAGATTCGAGGGTTGGTCCCTTAATACAAGTTAGGTGATCTTAAGGTTCAGTTCCAACTGAACCTTGGCCACCTTTGATCTCATTTTGCACACTCCAACAACGAGCTTTAGAATTCGTTGATCCATGGGCACATCTTCAGGAATATCTAGCTCGGGGACAGAACTACATGCCTCCATCACTACCATGTTAGTGTGCTCATTCTTCGTCATCATAGCTTTAAAGTGCTCAATGGAAAAATTCCTCTTGGAAAAAATTCGGGCATTGTTCACCTTATTCTCGGTGATGACATTTAATGCTCGTTGTTCTCGAGCTTGAAGTTCTACAATCACACCATCACGCAGGGTGTGAAGGGTTTCTCTTGGAAGCATGACCAAGTCTAGCCTAACCTCCTAGAGGGCGTGGACAGTGGCCCAATCATCTTCTGCTTCTGCAGTCATCACTCCATCTGGCAGTGAAATAAACTAGTGGTCCAAGGGGAGACACTTTTTTTCTACTTCAACTATCCCAAGTGCCAAGCTAGTTGATTCTATGCTATTATGACCCACACTGGTCTACACTTGTGATGCCTGGATCTGCAGCTCATGCAAACCCATCTAAATGGTGCAAAACACCTACTTATGTTGCTCCTTGAACTACTATAACAGTTCTGCAGTGGCATCCCTCACCGTATCACCAATGTTATTCAGATCCCATTCTATCAAGGTGATTGGGTCGAGGGAAGTCTTACTAACCTTGGAATTCATCCGCACTGCTACTTTCTCTTATTCCCTGTTGCACTTAATCAAGAATGGATTAGTTTTCAGGTCAGCTCCTACCTGACCTGTCTGCTATTCCTCCTCCTCTTTTGTTTCTGGGGAAGGTGACTTCTAACTCCTGTCAGAGTCACACTCCTCTTCTTCCTTTGTCTATTTTTCGACAGCATGCCCTGCCCTAGCTTTGTCGTCAACCTCCTTCTTCCTCTTTTCTACTAGTTGTTCCATTTTCCGCTTGGCGTCTTCTTTCTTTCACTATGTTGTAGACTTGCTAGACCCAACTGTCAAGTTCGAAGCGATGCACCAATATGTTGGCTAGCAGTTGAGGACCATTGTAATTGCATCATCTATGGCCAGGTATGGAAGGTCATAATACTTTTATTCGGGATCCTTCCACGCGCGCATGTAGAGCTGGTGGAAGTATGCCTTGAACTCCACATACTTTGCCAGTTGACCATAAACAGTCAGATAAAACCGCAGTTTGTGGTTGATGGCCATGTGGATATTCATCTCCATCAAGATCCAAAAGACCTTGATTTCCTTGACCCTTTGGGGGTCCTTCATAGCCCAGAGTGAAGCGAACTTCACCACTTCCCATAGGTCCTACACAACCAAAGGAAACTGACGATCCTCTGGTAATTCCCACATGACCAACACTATGGATAGTAGCATCCATGCGTAGTGAAACATCTTACTTTGATCCTGTGCCTCTCTGCATTTAAAAAGAAAATCACTGCAGAGGTAGCGCGCCTAGTTGAACTATATGCCCTCTATGCACTGGGGCACTAAGGACACTATTGGTGCCAACACTTCATCTGTGCGACACTTCTGCATAATCTATCCTGTAAGGATTTGAACAAATACCTTGATTGTGGGGTTGGTTATGACAATGATGGAGTAGCTGTACAGATTCTTTGTGAGCTTAAATTGATCCTTCTTTACTTCAGCAAGGTCACACTCACCTGCCTTTCTTCCAAACACCATGGCCATATTTTCTCCTACATGTGGTAGCCAAGTGATCCTATGGATTAGTATGTTAGTGATTGGTATCAACTCCTCTAGCCATAGGCACCCATCGTGCACCAAACAAAATAGCTTCTTGATCACTATCATGGTTATGGGCATGTGGTTGTAATGTGGTACCCAAATCTTGTTTAACAGACCAGCCTTATCCACCCTGTTTAGCCACTTTCTTGGCTCCAGCGTGGTCACACCAGAGTCTTTGTAGAAGACACAGTGCATGAGTTGATCTGTGGCTATGTGGGGAAAGCACTCCCTTTCATCCAATTTCCAACCTTCCAATTTTAATAGGGGACGTGCCCTAGGTGCAGTCCTTCAAAGGTGATTTTGTTTGGTAGAAAGGGTGTATGTAGCATGACCTTGTTTTCATCAATGTCCTTTGGAACGTTTTTCTTGCCTCTGCATGGAGGAATGCAATTGAGCATCTTAGAGATAGGTCATACCCCTCAATGTCAACATCCTCTACTCCCATGTCAATGTCTTCCTCATCCATAGGCATCTCCTCAACATCCTCTTCAAATTCAAGATAGAATATCTATCCCTTCTCGTACATAGTGGGCTTTTCCTTCTGTGGGTGCCTTTTGGGTGATGCATCACCGGCTATGGCACTTTTTGCTTATATTTCTTCGATTTTGGACCCTCTTAGATCTGTGTAGTGCTCGGCTTGGGCATCCTCGGTGATTTAGGCACTTCTACCACTACTTCGGTGCTCTCAACATCTGGGGTAGCTTCCTCAGCTGGCATTTCTACTTCTGGGGCAGTTCCCTCAGTTGCCATTACTTCTCTTGCACTCACTGTTTCTGTGGGCACCGACATAATACTGGACAAAAACTCCTGCATCTCTTTTGGAAACCTCTCCAACACTGAACTCGCTATCAAAGATTCAAATTTCTTACGTTTCACGCGCGCCTAAGAGCTCAACACCTCAATTCTCAAAATGCCAAGTGTTTTTCACTTGGAATCCACCTATAATTTATAGCCATTTTTGAATTCAAATCTGAATGTTTCCCCCAAAATTTGTTCATAAATTCTGGATTCGTGGCATATTTTCACAAATCTTGCACTTAAATTCTGACTAAAATGCCGCCCCCCCACCATTTATCCATTTTCCCACTGTTAGGTCATGAACAGTGACCATAATGGTCACTTTCCGGTTGCCCTACGTGGTCCCTTCTTGGATAGTGAAGCTTCTTGCACATTTCTTCTCACACTATGACATTCCTCCATTCCATACAGCTCCCCAACCTGGGCAGTGTTGTTTATAGTCCTATGCCTACTTTCAGCTACATGGAGCACTAAGGTTGTGCTTCCATCATGTAGTCATCTAACCAGATCACCTGTGTATGGCTTCAATGGCTACCATTCACTTGCGCTAGGAATGGTTCTCCATTCAAATTTACTAATTGAATTGCTCCACCATCAGTAATCTCCTTGATGACATAGGGTCCCAAGCAATGCATCCAAAATTTTCCTAGGAATATATCAAACTTGCTGTCATATAATAAAACTAAGTCATTTACCTTGAAGGTGCGTAGTTTGATGTGCTGATCATGACACACCTTTTCATGCTCCTTTTGAACTTGTTGATGGAATCTAGCTAGAAATATATCTTCTTCAAGCTTTGTTGGTTGCCGAGTCTCTCCTCTAGTGCTCTGCAATATGCCATTCCTGTGAATGCCACTGTGCATAGACTAGGTACAATGTACTCCATTGACATCATAACTTCCACACCATAAACCAGTTTGAACGAAGTTTGTCCAATCACGTTCTTGCAAGTGTTTTTATAAGCCCGTAGCACCATGGGCACGCAAACATCCCAATCGTTTCTTTGAGCATTGAAAACCTTTGTGAGTGCGTTCTCCAATATTTAATTAAACACTTCCATTGTCCCATTAGCATGTGAATGATATGGTATTCTCTTTTGATGATAGACGTAAAATTCCTCTACCATCATGCTAATCATCTCATTAAGAAAGTGTGTACCACGATCACTCATGAAAATTTTTGGGAAACCAAATCTTGTGAGCACACACTCAAAGATGAATTTGGCTATTGTTACACTTGTAAAATCCTTCAAAAGTTGTGCCTCTACCCATCTGGTTAAGTACTCAGTTGCCATGATGATATATCGCGCACCCATCTTCTTCCCTAGAGGCTAAATTGGTCCTACAAAGTTAATCACCCACTTCTCAAAGGGATGTAGCAATATCTGTAGATTTAGCACTGACTCATCCTACGTGAGGGTCTGCCAGTCCTTTGGCATGTGTTACATGCCCTACAATATGCTTTTGAATTCTTATGCAAGGTCGGCCACCACAACCCAACATGCAAAATCTTCTGCGTTGTTGCTTTTCCTGCATAATGACCTATTGTGGCTCCACAATGAGCCTCAGTGAGGATGTTGTTTCACTCAAACTCTGACACATAACATCAAAATATTTCATCTGATCCCATTACAAGTGCCCTCCAATGACAGAAATGCCTACCGCATGCACTACTAGTTCCTTCTTCTCTTGGTTTGTATATCCTTCTGGATCCTTACCTGTCATCAAGAAGTGTATAATATCTTCAAAGTGGCTATCCGCAACGCGTACTGCAAAGGACTACTCATGGGGTAGTCCTTCCTCCAAATTTGTAGGATCCTCTCCTATTTCAATGAGCGATAGATGATCTGGTCCACTGTTCTAGAACCTTGGTTTCACAATAACTTAAAAATCATACTCCCGGAACAACAATAGCCACCTGGATATCTTCCACCCCAAAACAGGCTTACTAACCAGGTATTTTAATGTCGAATGGTATATATACATCTTAGAAAGTCCTCTCAACAAATAATGCCTAAAATTTTAGAGCCTGTACACCATAGCTAGTCCTTCACACTCTATCGTGCAATAATTTTTCTCAGCTTTGGACAGCTTCCTGCTTGCGAACGCAATAGGGTGATCCAAGTCCCCTTGACTAGCTTGTGTCAGTACTGCTCCTAGTGCAATACATGACACATCCACATGCACATGAAATTCTTTCTTCCAATCTGGGAAGGCTAGGATCAGTGCGATGACCATTTTCTGCTTTAGCACATCCAATCTCTTCTAGAATTATTTATTCCAACAAAACATAACATCCTTCCTTAACAATTTTTCCATCTGCATTGTTGTCCCTTAAGAAACCAATTCCTTGGCTGTGTAGAAATTGTTCTTAAGACATTAATGTTTATTGTTTATATCACTTACTTGTGACTTAATTGTATGTTGTATTCTCAAATGAAGGACCTAAAAGACCTATTTTTTAACCCTCAATACTTAGGTGACATGAAAGTCTCAAAATTCCACATGATTACTGAACATAAATGTTGAATGACGAATGTTTGGAGAAGTCAGAGGCAATATGTTGTTTTGCACAAAAACTATTATCTGTGCCACTTAGGTTAGTTAAAGACAATATGTTGTTTGACACAAAAACTACTATCTATAACTTAGAAGGATTGGAGAGGTAGGAACTTCAATTATAGGAGCACTCTTTTAAGGAACTTTAACTTTATTCACACAAATAAACAAAGACTTGCAACTTCATTACTATACTTCAAGGAAAGAAGACATATGATGACACATAATAGAGATGTTACAAAATCATACACAACAATGTGTGGAAAACTTCCAATTCTTTCATTAATCAATAGTTTTATCAAGACTACAGTGGCCTAGTATCCAGTTTCCTCAAAATTCGAACCCCTTTTCTATAATTTTGCATGTTTTTATACATCATGAGATAGCTGGTAACCACCAAAACTATTAAATTGGCTTAACTATCTCCTAACTGTCTAAGGTAAAAATCATTACAAAATATTACATGGAGGGTAAAAGACACCTCATTCCCAAGAAAATAAAATAACAAGAAGTAACTGAAAATAAAAAACTAATGATGGTTGCTTGCTGCTCAGATTTGTGGCTTGACTGCTAATGAAGTTTCTCTATAGATGTTATGATAATAGTTGAAATGTTTTAACAGAACAAACTGCACCTTTACAAAACTTCGTGCATGGACTTATGGGTTATGGGCCAATGTACGTATCGAAAGTGTTTTGCTAAAACAAAGAAATTGGTTAATTTACATGGAATATAGCTTACCACGGAACTAAAAAGGATTTAGACTCAGGTTCATAAATGTATTGCATCCACCTGAGCTATTAACCCAAGCACACATTTGAGCACGATCACCATCTGATCACCCATTCAATGGAGGGTCTGATGCTTCAGAACTCAATGAAACTCTAGACCTGTTGAACTAAACCTTATCGCGTTTTCTTTTTCCATGAGCCTTTGACTTCCCCATAGACCCGATAGGAAACTAAACTACAATTAAAAGATTTCTTAGGTCCAATTTTAAAAATAAAACCCTTTCACTTTTCGACGTGATTGCCACCAAATCTGTGTTCTTCAAGTGTACGACCCTGATCTTCTGAGGTGTTAACTCCATTTTATAAACCGTCATGTCTGATTTTGATCTAAGCCCCTTTCTTGTTAATTGCATGAATACCATCGGATTGATGGCCTGTTGATCGAACAACCCAAATCTTCTCATGGTTTTCTCACATTCAAAAGCCGTCGATAATGCAAAACAACTCATTTATTTTAAATATCCGCATTCTCCTTTATTTCTGTTATAACATAATATTTTGATTTTTTTCCATTTTTGCAATAAAACTAAAAGTTAAAGTAAAATAACAATGGATGCTACAACATCTGGCTCCACCTAGGGATAGTGTTTTTGTTTCAGAAGCACGAAGAACCGTAGATCAGTGCCTTCACCTCAGGCATGGAGTCATATATTTCTTAGCCAAATAAAATTATATGGAATTTTTACAATGAATTCACTCTGATATCTATGTTGGGCATGGAACCCCCCCCACAACATGGTTTGGGGCTCAAAGCCCAAGCTTTGAGTAATATTATTGTTAAAACTCCACAAATTTCATGAGTGGAGCATGAATTGTATGTTAGAGTCATAGGGTTGTCTGCCCTAAGTTTTTAATGTAGTGTCGGCCTACCCATGGTCCATGGACCATGGGATTGTACAAATAGAGTGAGGCTCTAAGTTGTAAAGTAGTTAACTAATGGATGGAGCCAAAAGGATAGCAAGCATAGATCAAGAGTCTAGTATCTTGGGTTATAGTAGTAGGAAGAGACTTTGCAGATGAGTGTGCAGACCCCTGTAGTTGAGTGCATAGGGTGGAGTGGAGTCTGTAACCAAGGAAGAAGAATAATAAAGAGAGGTTTATCTGAATTTTGTGTATCAGTTCTTATGTTACTCCATGTTTGACATCAATTGCAATTATATTGTTTATTTACTACATGTTGTTGTACGAATGGTGAATATTGGTAAGTATAAATGCAAGCGTACAAATAAGCTAACTTAATCAACTAATATCAGGTTACTAGTAAGGACTTGGGTAATAACACTATTCAGCCCCCAAGTAGGGCTGCACGAAGACATCATCACTCGATGCAAAGTACTAATAAGTGTGCGTAGCAACATGTACATAGGGTCAAATCGCGAACCACCTGAAACCTATCAGACATCCCCAGCATGTGGAAACCTAGTTCTAGCACCCTCCCATACTACTTTGGGTGAGACCTTAGTCCATGCTCTGGGGACTATGACCGAAAGGGCCAGTAGTACCGGGATTTTTTTGGTTAAATCATCTCTAAACCTGGGTCAGACCCTAACAAGCCAACAAATGGTTCCGTTGCCGGGACTGCAATTTACATAAGAGATGTTTGATGTCATGTCACTAGAATCCAATGAAGAAAGAAATTGAAGGGTGGTTAAACAGAAGGATTCATGAGTTCATAGCGTAGGAAAACAGGAATCCATGAGTATCAAAGGAACAATGGTTGGAACATTACTTATATATGAAAATCCACAAAATTTTCTTTGCATCCTTTCCCTCTGAGTTGTATGAGTGGATTGCAAAGCTAGCAGACAGTCAAGGAAGGTGTAGACTTGAAAAACCAATTGTGTGGACTCCAAAATTAGTGCGGAGAGTAGAAGCATTAGAAGATAAGATTATGCACATTGTGGACCATTGGATCGATTGAACTATAGGGGGTCTATCACCGAGTTTGTGGTAGACATGACAGTCAGCTACAGTGAGGTGGAATGATGCTTCCTCAAAGGACTACAAGGTAAGTACATTAAATATCTGAACACTTGGATTAAGATGTTATTATGTGAAAAGTAATTTATGCAAATAAATTGATGTTTGGGCTACACGATGTGGGAGGATCTATAGAAACAAAGGTAGCAAAGAAATAGAGAATAGCCCCTTGATTTTTCCTTGGCAGGAAAGAGAGAAAGAGCTCGCGAACATTTATCTAAGAAGCACAGTCAGTTTGATAAGGCAATAGATTCCACACCTACCACCTCCACCTACACTACCACCAGTCTCTCCATCTTCACCTCCATCTCTGCCCACATCACTTCTGCCACCACCACCATTCAATATGGGGACCACGATAAAATTGTCAGTATTCAGGGGAGTAGGGAATGAGGATCTGGACCAATTTTGGTTCATAGAAAGGGCCATATGGGAAGCACAAGGAGTCATGGATGAAAATATAAACAAGGAAACATTGGTGAGCACGTTGCAGGATCGTGCACTAACATGGTACATTAATCATTCTAATGACCATCCGAATGCAGGGATTGTAGATATCCAGGTTGTGTTTAACAGGGAATTTAGCAGGCCAAAGTCAGAGACACAATTGATTATCAGGTTTAAGGAGATCGCGATGCTTCTAGGTGAGACCCCATGAGATTTGGATCAGAGACTGAAGAGTATGATTCATGAAGCCAACATGACCTTGACAAATGGGCAACACTGCACATGGTTTGTAGCATCACTAACACCGCATCTAAGGACAGCGTTGTCACAACAGAAGTTATCCAACTAGGCCAAAGCTTTGGGGATGGTAATGAGACTACACGAGGCCCCAATACAAGATCCTAGCTCGGGAGTCCAACAAATCCACGTGAAACTACAAAATCTGTGTCTAGAAATCCAAAGTCTGAAATAGGATAGGACAACTTGGCCAGAGGCGTGCAAGGTATGGTGCATAAAGTGCAAATACCGGGGGCATGACAAGGACCACTATCCAGTTTTCGCGAATTACTTGGCCAGAGGACGACCGATGCCATTAAGACCTGAGTGTTATATTGGAATAGTGTCCACATGGATACTGCTATTCCCACTAAGATGGGTGGCTATCTTACAAACAAACAATCGAATTCTACTATTGATTCCTTTTATGAAAATAGATGAGAGGAGAACCAAGAGGGCCAACCTGAGTCTTGTGCTCGATTCCCTCTCCTTCTTGATAGAGTTTTGCTGCTCACTCTTTGTATGCTCAGCTTCAAAAGGACCTGTAGAATCACAGCAACATACAACCATCCAAGAAACAAGGATCTAAATTCATAAATAATGCAGGATCAAATGTACATTAACCATATACAAGAATATATAAACAAGTACACCAAGATATGGAAGGAAACAAGAATCGCTTTATTCAGATAAAAAGTAGCAAGAGGGTTACAACCATGAGCAGCTTTGACCCAGCATCATCCTCGAGCTAAGAAGCCCTTCTTTCACCTCAAGCAAAGCAAAATCACCCAACACTGTGAATGTACACCAGAATACCAACAAAACTTCTCTATAAGTTACAAAATTCCAGCCTCTGGATCTCTATGATGAGGGATCGATATATAGATGATTACAAAGAGGTGAGTCATCTTTTGGGATCTTGATTAGTGTGTTCTCTCTGATAGTTCTTGCTTCCACTTGGAGAATGAATATCTCTTACTCATCTCTGGTCGAAAATGGAATGGCAAGTGTCAGAGGGGAAGCTTCTGGAAGATTCCGTGATCTTCCACCTCGCATTTTGGTCCCTGCCATTTGTCCGTTCCCGACCATCGCACCCTACAGAGGAGAAAAATAGTATGCATCACACCTTGTACATTGGGAAGGTGGTATGCATCGCACCCTCTGCATGGAGCTTTCAGTATGGTCCAGTTTTGACCATTTATGAGAAGTTTTCAGTGGAGAACTTCTGGGAGATGATGTAATCAGTTGACCTTGTTGCTTTAGGCAGTGAAGGAACCCTTTTAGGGACTTAAGAGCCCTCAATTTATGGACATTTGTGATTGCGGTTGAAGTGCCCAAAAATTTCTATAACAGTTGCTCCCTAAAGCATGACGTTGTTAATTGTTTTTTATGTTGGGTGAAATGCTTTACTATGAGGATCTGAAGTTTTTCTGAGATTGGAGGTGACCTGTAATAAGATACAATACAATACATTATTTGACAACATATTTTCATGATCTAGCTGAGCTGGGCATTCCCATGCTCAACTTTATAAACTCATTTTCATGTACATAGGATAGACAATCGTCTGTGTGACAGACTAATGATATGGACACATCATCCTTTGATTTGGATGATCATCTGTTCGGCAATGATGTACATTGGATGTTTTTATATTCTTGAATATATCGCAGCTTGGATGGATGAAACTAGATCGAGGGTCTTCAAACTCAACCAATCTTCACTCGGAGTACAAGTCGATCCATGTGAAAAATGTTTTGGAGTCGAACATGGAGAGACATCGCCTGATTACTAGCCAATGATGTAAGTTGTTAACAAGTGCGAGAGGAATCATCAATGATGACAATGACCCTCAAGGTACTACAGTACAATTTACATGGTGTGAAAAAGGGACTTGGCATTGCACACCACACAAAATCTCTCGGTCGAAGACCATTGGTGTAAACCTGTCGCTGAAAGTGAGAAACTTGCCATTGAGGCATGCAAGCTTCAAAGTACTAAAAGGGTTGTTCCTAAGTCAACTTCTTGGGTAATGAGCTGATGTCAAAAAGAAGCGACCCATCATAGGAGGGCCTTAATGAATCCCACATCAATGACACAGAATGAAGTAAATGATTTTGGAGGTGAAAACAAACTGACGATATGGGGTTCAGGATGGTGGTCATGAAGGAATGAAGCATGAATGTATTGCAGTCGGTGAGACTTAGGTGAATTGTCTGAATGAATTCTCTTGAACATATTGGTGACACTGACGATGGATTGGTTGCGTTAACCCCAGAGATGGATGGTGTGACAGACCAATGGTGAAGACCAATGAACGGAACAACCCAACCCGACATGGATGTGGAAGGAAAGTGTCATGTTCAAGAGAAACTTACTACCGATAAATTTTCTTCTTGTTTTTTTCCCAATTTTCCCCAATCATTGTTGACCAGTACCTCTTTATTTTTGTCATGCTTGAGGAGGATAATATATGCTTGTTCTATAATCCGCCCTTCGGGCGAACCTGTCGCTATATTTTAGCGAGCGTAGCGACAGTGAAACTCGTTCTCATCCTGTTGGATGAGTTTTTTGCTATTAGTTTTAACGAGTTTAATGACAAAGATAACTCGGCCTCTTTCAATTTTAGAGAGTCTGAAACAAAATGAGAAGAAGACTCCGAAGGTTCTTTTCATTGTATAATCCCTTAAGTTCGAAAAAGCGTAAAATAATACAAAAGGGATGAATTTTTGATAGTTTTAATGAGCCGAACAAGACAAGCGCTCGATCTTTTTGTGTAATAATCCCTCAGGTCCAGAAAGATTAAAATCTAGAGGAGGGATCGCACTTTCGATGCCTTTTAACGAGCCGGAGAGGCCAATTGCTCGACAATCTTTTCATATTTTATGAGTCAGGTGAAAGGAGCTTAAAGAAGGCTCGTTTTCGAGGAACGAGTGATGGTTTCAGGTAGCAGCTGATTCCAAGTAAGATTTGGAATTTTCTGATCATGGCAGTTACAAGGATGGCTAGCAGAATCACTCTTTGCAGATGTTCCTCGAAGGGGTAAACAATCATATCGGGGTGAAAGATCAGCTAAAAATAGAGTGGAGGTGATGGCGAGAACACGACAAAGGCTGAAAAGCTGGCCATAAGGCATTCACAATGGTTATTTACCCGTTCATTTTTTAACGAGCTTAAACCTGGGGAGAAACACTTGCTCATGAATTATGTTTATTTTTTAACGAGCATGAACTATGCACTAAAACTGCTCGTGGAGAGTTTATTTTTTAATGAGCTTGAACTCTGCGACAACATTTCTCGCCAATTGTATGATAGAAATGTCTCATTCGAGATGCTATTTTGAAGTGGCTTACATCTCTAAAGCTTTGCCACAGATCCTTTCTTTATGCAAGTTAGGAAATGACTAGCCTTATGGGCTTAAAGGGTTATAGGTCCTACAAATTTAAAAAATAAATAGCCGCTCTTCACTTGCATGTGGAAAGGTTTGCATGCCCCAAGCATAGCGAAAACTTTCCAGGTTACCAAGAAAGTTCTATAAGCGTAGCAAATAAAATTCTTTCTCGGCGATGTCTATCGAAACAGACAAAGGGGAGTGGAACCACTCGGCATAACCTTAACGAAGGTATCTTATTCCAGTCTATTCCCATTTTCGTGTAAGGATGGGTTCGCCAAACTAGTCATATATCCTTCACAGAAATCAACCCTATACCCAAGGTTTTCCTACCGAAGCAGACTAAGGTGCATGCCCCGTGGGTTTCAGTCACATCTTCCTCAATCACTCGCTCTCATCAGGTGGACGGACTGGAGACTGATGAGACATTTCTTGTGTGAGAAGACCATTCAGGGATGGCATTTGACTATTTGCGATATGTGAACCAGGGAATGGCATTTGGTCTACGAGCTTGACCATTCTGCCTTCGTGCAGAAAACACATTACTCTAAAGAGTGAGGAGACAACGGCTCCCATGTAATAAATATAGTCGCGTCCAAGGAGTAGATTGTAATCTAAAGGTCCTTGAACTACCATAACGTTCATGTGAACAGTTTTCCTTCTCAAAGTAATGGGCACATTTGGAAGGATCGCAAAAGGTCAATTGGTTCCCTTGTCGAAGCCTGTTAGATTTCTCATTTCAGGAAAAAGCGATGGTGAACCAAGTGCTTTCCAAGAAATTGAGGAAAGGATACTCAGATAAGCCCCTTCATCAATGATGGTACCAACCATGACCATTCTGTAAGCTTGTACAATAATTCTGAATGGTACACTAGCTGGTAAACGGGGTCTGCCTAGTAGATTCCAGTTGAAGGAAACCACTAGGTTGCTTGGTGGTGGGACTGAATAGACAGATGGGTAGGACTCTGATGAACTTCCTTCGTGTGGTAAAGGAACGGGAGGACTACCCCCAAGCTCATCGGAGTCGGTGTTGATGAAAAGAATTTGAACGGTGTTGTTCTCTTTCTCTTCAGTGACGGTATCGTTCGAAGATGAACACTCTGAAGGCAATACCGGGTCAACTTCCGTATCGACCCTTTGACTTTCATTTGGTATGGATTTCGAAGGTTCATTTTCAACGATAGGTGCTTCAACTGACCACAAGGATGGGCCAGCCAGATTTTCAACCGGTGGAGGACTCAGCAAGAGTTTTTGATATCCAGGAGGAAGTCGTAACGGTGAAACCAGACGATTATCTAAAACTCTTTTAGCCTCTTCAAGGAAGGGAAAATGGTGGACGGCATGATCGCGTTCGGAAAACTTACAAGGAAGTCTAGGATTCCTTCTTTGTCCATGTGCTTCACTTTCACTGGTTGACGGTGAGCATTCAACATGATCGCCAGAGGTTGATGCTACCGAGTGGTGCAAACGAGGAGACCAGTCCCTTAAGATCCGAGGGATACAGGGACAATCTCGATGAAAGTGGTCTCCATTGTAAATGACGCAAGGAGATTTAGGTTTTGACTGTGCGGTGTGTGGATTTTTGCTAGACGATACTTGGTTGTTCCCTTTCGATTTTGGTTCCTTTTTCTTCTTTGCCTTTTTCTCTTTCTGCTTTTTCTTCTTCTCAGTTACTTGAATTTTAGCTTTATCTGCTTTGTCAAGCGAAGAGGAAGGAGGAGAAGGAGAATTAGATGAAGTAGAAGGTTGGGAAGCAACTCTAGTGTCATCTAGTTGTTGGTTAGACTATTCAGGAATTGTGGGATTCTGAGCGATAGAGGTGGAGAAGAGCTAGACTAGCAAACCAATTGTCAATCTTGGAAGTGACAAAGTGGCCATATGGGGTGGACCAACATCTCCCCAAGATAGGAAGGGACTAGGATTTCCTTCACGGGGAAATCCTTGGTTGGTAGATTCAATTTTCTCAACCTGAAGATCAGCGGGGGAATTTGTGACGCTATTCCAATTTAAAATAAATTTTTAGACGCTTGGACACAACTTGTTTTTTCAATTTTAAACAGTTGAGAAAAAACAAAAGATGACTCTAGTCGCCTTCAATTTTTATTGAGCTTGAAGTGACAAGCGCTCAGAGGACCTTTTCCTTTAAGGAGTCTAAAAGGGAGAAAAATGGACTTCTCTAGAGATCTCGGCGGAGAGGATTACCAAACCAATCGTAAAACTGTAGAATACTTTTTACGCTACAGCAGTCAGTCTTCCCGAATGCTGTGTTCGGTGATGAGCCCCAAAATTGGTAACAATTTGAGCTCATTTGGCCTAATTTTCCTTGTTCAGTCCTTGTTCAAATCCATCATTTTCTATAGTTTATGCATTATTTTTAGTATGTTTATGTCTTTGGTACGAATAAGGGAAGTCACTTTTCCTAGGTGGTTAACACGTGTCTATTTCAAGTTTTTTGACATATATTGGAGCAAAGTCAAAGAAATCATGAGCTATAAGGTAGCCAAGCCTGAGGTGAGGACTTGAAGGGGGGGTGCCTATGGCATTCAATGACCCTTCCTCAGTATCTTCACCTCCAACTCCAAGCTCCAAAGACCACCAAACTGAATCTAGAAGGCAGCCAAGCAGCATTTAGAAAGGGGTTATTTAACTCACAGTTTGACAGCCCAGTTCCACAAATTGAGGAGGCCAGCTAGGTCCCTCGTGATCTATAAATGTTGAGGCCTTATCTTTCGTAAAAAGACCTTTGAAACTATTGTGTACCTTGCACCTCCATGTTGCAGCTCTATTTTGTTCATTTGTAGCCATTTTTGGCATAACTGTTATGATTATTTTTGGATAATGAGAAGCAGTTTGGTTTCCTATCAAATCAGAGTTTTTCATAGGAGCCAAAGCTCTCAGGGTTGGGCCCAACCTGAGATCCTAGGACCTCCATTCTGTATTGTTACTTTTCCTTTACGTATCACTGTTTTCCTTTATGCGTTTGAACATATTTCTGTTAAGTAGATTTCGTTATGTTGCTGGAATAGATCATTGTTTATGAATGAATTTGGTTTAGGTGTTTTGGTAGGATAATAACAGCAAAACCTCCAAGAAAAGGGACAACCAAACTCCTGGTTTCGCCTCATCCTTATTGGATTTGCGGCTGGAATTGAGGAAACAGTGTTGCCTCACAAAAACACTAGTTTGCTTGTTTATGCAATCTTTAGTGTGCTTGTTTTATTAGCAGATATTATTCATGGGTTTGGACATCTGAAATGTTCCTCTACATAGATGGTGTACAAGGTTTTCTTCCCAAATAAAGTGTTTTTCATTTATGTTGTTGATAGTTAGACTAGACTAGTTTAGGATTTGATCATTTGTAGGTCTTTATTGATTTGATCAAGGTACACCGAGGAGGGCATCTTCTTCATTCATTCATCTACCCAAAGTATCATCTGAGCCACCTGTTCTATCTCTTAGCTAAGTTTCTCATTCCACATCTATCCATTTTGTCCACGAAACCTTACCTCCTTACCCATCATTGCCTTAGCCTTCTTCAAGCCAAGTTAGCCTTGTACATCTCTTCACCGATCCACCCACCAGTCCTTAGGCCATTTTTAGACCCCTATCCTACCTCCAGATCCATCCATGCACCTTCCCTCACTCATCCATCCCCTAAAAACCGATTTCCAAACATCCTGTAGAAATTCTGGAACATCCTGTAGAAATTCTGAAACATCCTATAGAACCCCTGCAGACTTCCTGTAGAAGCTCACAAGTGAGGTTTCCTGATAGCCAAACCTTGTGAAACTCTCAGGAAGAGAGTTAGGGACTCCTTAGACCCTCTTTGAACCTCTCCAACTATTTCTAAGCATTCCTCTTCCTTGATCCACCCCTGCACAGTAAAGCACAGCTCAAGCATGTGCATGTGAAAATCGACACTTAATCAAAAAATACAAAAAGATGCTTTTTTACGACAAATGTAGTCTAGAGACATGTATTTTACCTTCATAGAAGTAATGACATCTCTTTCAGTAGTTTTCATTCTCATTTTTGCATCAGTAGGACTAGCTGGTAGAATTAGGGTTTGTTAGGGTTTGCGTTCCTTTTTGGCTTTCAGTTTATTTTCGCAAGTAGATTAGCTTCCTTTGAGTTAGCTTTCATCCATCACTTAAAAACTTCTTTTGAGAACTCATAGAAGTTGGCTAAAGCCCCTAGCGGACTTATGCCGGCTGACCAAGTGACAGCTACGGCAAGAGCTAGTACTTGTGCATACAACACCGTCGCTTCCAAGTTTGTTATGAACGACCGGGTTGATAAAAGTAAAGAAGGGAGTCCCAGGAGTTGCAGCATTATTGCTGCAATACTGGAGCCCACCATCTTTTTGGCGCCGTTGCTAGGGAAGCGTCATAGTATTGATGATTGTTTCTTTTCTTCTTTTTTCCCACTACAACCTTCTGCTAAGTAGTTTATTTCATTTCCATTCTGCAATTTCATTTCCGCAAAAGTAGAGTAGACATTTCCTACTTTCACAAATTAGCCTTTCAATTCCGCAATTACAATTCTGCAAGCATAGATTAGAGTTTGAATTCTACTTTCATAGATTAGCATTTCAATTCTACAAGCGTGAATTAGCATTTCAATTCCGCATTTCAATTATGCATTTTCCTATTAGTAAGATAGTTAGTTGCAGTTCAAGCTATTCTCATTTTGCAGGTACAAGAAAAAAATACAAGAAAAGCAAGAAAAAGTGTTTCCATTTCATGCCTCGTAGGAACAGAGATAAAGCCGGAAAATTCTTACCCAACACCCCCACCACATAACTAAGTCAACCTTCTCTTTTCTCTGGTGACAGTGAGCCAGAAGACCCTATAGGTGAACCTCCTGAGATATACGAAGATCCTATAGCAGAAGAAGAGTTAGGAAACATTCCATCTGAAGCCATGGCTGAAAACCGAAATGGTAGAAGAGAAGAACAGAGAATAGAGGGTGCCTTTCCCATCCGAGAGACCAATGGAGACATGAAAATGAAAAACATAAGTCCCTCTACACTACCTCATTTCCATGGTCTGACTACTGAGGACCCTGATACCTTCCTGTTTGAGTTTGTTGTCCTTTGTCGAACTTATGACTATGCTGAGGATGAGAAAAAGCCGAAACTTTTTCCCTCTACCCTCAAGGATGCAGCATTACGCTGGTTCATGGGGTTACCTAGAAACAGTATCACCACTTGGGCTCAAATGCAACAAGCTTTCAACGCCAAGTATAGAGACTACTGTAGATCCAAGGAAACTAAGGGGGAAATCTTTTGGATCACCATGGGCAGTGATGAATCTTTGGAAGACTATGAGGAAAGGTTCCAACTCAGTTATAAACGGGCCAGGTGCACACTTGACCTAGAATCTCTGAAGTTGGTTCTGCTCCGAGGAGTCCTTGAAGACCTTCTGGACACCCTTAACCTGCTAGCTGGAGGATATATCTACCAACTACCTTATGAGGACATAAATATCGTGTTTATAAACCATTCTAGGGCGACCTAGAAGAGAGGTAGGGGGAGTCATCTCTCAGCTAGTACCTCTCTCTCCAAGCATGAGTTTGCTAACCATATGGAAGACCTTAAGAGAAAAATGAGACAGACCATTGCCATGCAACTTGATACCTTCCAAATTCAGCAGAAGAAAGAAGAAGCTGAGAGGGCTTTGGCCATTTTTTGTCCTAGATGCACAAGGAAGCACCCCAAGAATGAGTGCCCACTACACTCAGTAGAGGTATGTTTCGTGTGTGAGGAAGACCATCCCACCAACCAATGCCCTACCTTGCTTGGATTTAAAGCCATGTACCTAGGGACCGAGGTGGCTACTAAACCTCTCTACTTCCTCAACCAAAGGAGGCCTCATGGACCTAGACCTTATCAGCAGGGAGTGCATGGGTCATCCCAAGGTTATTACCACCCCAACCAACCTGCTCATATGCCTTCTTGGGGTCCCCCTACTCATCCTTCCTGGTCCGCACCTCCTCAATGGTCTTATCCATCTCCATACCAAACTCAACCTCCTTCTCAAACATTTCACTCTCATTCCCAGCCACAACCTCAGTGGAATGCACCTCAACCGGGGTAGAGGCCCTAATACAACACTCCTCCCGCCATTTTTCCCCCACCACCAACTCAACCTCAACCATTACCTCCTGATCCTCCAAGACAACCCTAGATGCCTGCTCAACCGAACCTGAACCCCAACAAGAGACAGGCCCAGCAGGTATATACTGGGGAGACAACATGCCCTACCTATGCTGTGGAGATCCAGGAGATCAATCTGCGATTTGGGAAAGTCCTTCCAGAATGCCAACCTCCTCCCTTAGAAGAGGAGGAAGAGAGATAGGAAAGTGAACCCCAAGCCATTCCACCCTTTCCTGAGTGACTCACAGCGACCACACAACCCAACCCAGAGGAGGACGAGCTTCTAGGATAACTCAAGCAGTTGTGGGTGAAAATGCCACTTCTCTGGGCCATCAAAGATGTACCAATTTACAACAAATTGATTAAAGAGAAGTGTTTCAGGCACCCAAGCAGGCGAAAGAAAGATGCCTCGACCATCAATGTCATAGGAAAACTGTCTGATCTCATGTTGGGGCAGGTAGTCTGTTCGAAGTATTTGGACCCTGGGAGCCCTGTAGTTGATGTCCACATCAATGGCACCATTATACCCCACACTCTGATTGATCTAGGGGCTGCCATCATTGTGATGACTAGGGACACCATGCTTAAGCTCAATCTTCAGAGTTCCCTAAGGAAGACCTCGACAGTGCTGCAATTGGCAGACCGCTCCACCGTGACTCTCGAAGGGATTGTGGAGGATGTCTTGGTCTTTGTCAATTCTTTGGAATACCCTGCAGACTTTTTGGTCCTCCATCCTAAGGCAAAACTCACAGGTTATCCCCTCATTTTGGGAAGGCCTTGGCTGGCCACTGCAGATGCTTATATCAGCTGCCGAGCCGGAAGCATGACCATCAAAAATGGGCCTATGTCCAAATAGCTGGTCCTATATCCTCCTGCCCAACCTCTGCTAGAACATGACTTACCCCTCTGGTTGGAAGAAGAAGAAGAGGATGAGGTCTACTCTGCATAATTATGCACAGTATAAGTGAGCAAGGGAGTTCCTCCAACCGAGGATGATTTGATTGAAAACTTGATCCAAAATCCTCCCCCTAGTGACTATCCTTGGAAGAATTGGTGGAAGACACACAGGCCAATGTTGTAGTGGACTTGGGCACCACTAATCCGACCACCCCCGGAGTTAAGAATGTGGAGTTTGGCCCTGAGAAGACTTTGAAGATAAACTCCTCTCTCTCTCCCTCTCAGGAAAAGGATCTATGTAGCCTCTTGACCTGCCATTTGGAGGCCTTTGCTTGCAGCTACAAGGAAATGAAGGGAATCCATCCCTCAGTCTGTACTCATCATATCTACATCAAGGAGGACTGTAAACCAGTCAGGCAACCTCAGAGGAGGATGAATCCAGCCCTCAAAGACATTGTTAAGGAAGAAGTGAAAAAATTGTTGGATGTGGGACTCATTTACCCCATCTCGGATAGTGAATGGGTTTCCCCTCTAGTGTTGGTGCCCAAGAAAAATGGGAAATGGAGAATCTGTGTGGACTACAAAGAATTGAACAAAGCCACCAAGAAAGACCA